>JAQBSW010001178.1:0-35000 GCA_029291075.1 Eudiplozoon nipponicum | reverse complement strand
CAAAACTACCGCCAGCCGCAACGCACTGACGCGTTTCGAACTTCCTTGATCATCATCAGAGTACGACGGCAAACCGACTATCGAGGATCAAACCGCATTGAATATATATGGAAATCAAATTTAGATATGCGGCTCTCACCTCTAGCACTGGCAATGTCGGCTGCACAATTTCTATGCAGTCACGAACATAAACTGTTTGTAGCTTTCGCCACATATACATATATAGGCAATACAAATTAACAATAATTGTTTGCTCGGGTGGTGGTAACAATTCTTTAAATGAAGTTTACGAGCTTCAAGTAAACACCAATCCCATTATAGTTAATCAGTCGTGGTAACAATTCTTTAAATCAAGTTTGTATACATATATAGGCAATATTGCTGGCGGTAGTTTTGTTATGTTGTTCGACGACTGGTTAAATGCAATGAGATTGGTGTTTACTTCAAGCTCGCAAACTTGATTTAAAGAATTGTTACTACCACCCGCGCAAAAAATTATTGTTAAATTGTATTGCCTAAATATGTATATGTGGCGGAAGCTACAAACAGTTTATGTTCGTGACTGCATAGAAATTGTGCAGCCGACATTTCAAGTCAAGTTCAATTTATGCGAGACTACAAGAGGTGAGAGCCGCATATCTAAATTTGATTTCCATATATATTCAATGCGGTTTGATCCTCGATAGTCAGTTTACCGTCGTACTCTGATGATGATCATGGAAGGTCGAAACGCGTCAGTGCGTTGCGGTTGGCGGTAGTTTTGTTATGTTGTTCGACGAATGGTTAAAGAAATGGGATTGGTGTTCACTTCAAGCTCGCAAACTTGACTTAAAGAATTGTTACCACCACCCGCGCAAACAATTATTGTTAAATTGTATTGCCTAAATATGTATATGTGGCGGAAGCTACAAACAGTTAATGTTCGTGACTGCATAGAAATTGTGCAGCCGACATTTCCAGTCAAGTTCAATTTATGCGAGACTGCTGGAGGTGAGAGCCGCATATCTAAATTTGATTTCCATATATATTCAATGCGGTTTGATCCTCGATAGTCAGTTTGCCGTCGTACTCTGATGATGATCAAGGAAGGCCGAAACGCGTCAGTGCGTTGCGGCTGGCGGTAGTTTTGATAACACTGCAAAATTCAGGATGAAACAAAGCACTCATTAAAAATAAACTCATTCGCATTACGCGACCATTTCGTGTGAGGTATGATCTTTATAAATATAAGCCAACTATTTTATTGTTCAATCTATATCCGCATTTCTTACTTCGACTAAGAGTTTTACGTATAATCACAACATCGGGATAAATTATGTTGATTACATTTTATATGTTATTCCATGCTACGGGTTTCAAATTTGCACTTTTAATTTAGTACGATATATATTTAAATGGCTGTTTTAATTGAGTACACATAGATCAACGTGAAGAGAATGGGAACGATGTATATTTCTTATTTATTCTGTTTAGTTTATTTTGCATTTAATAATGCTACGCCAATTTACTTGATCACATAGGAAATGAATACCACGAACCTTTCTGCTTTTGGGATTCAATTTATTTGTAATGTGTTTGGACACTAAATTCAAATTTCCATTAAACCTAAAATTTTTTTCAAGTGTACTTGTCTGCACAACAGCCAGTGCACGAGAATGCTGTTGGTCGCAGGTGTGAATCTTCCTTTAAAAAGGAGCTTCTTCTGAATTGGAATCGTCTCAGACGTCAAATATCCTAAAAGTGAACACATTTTTATTACATATTGCAAGATTGATGAAATTTATTGCCATACATAGAACCAGTAGTAATATATATATATATATATATATATATATATATATATATATATATATATATATATATATATATATATAATATACTCTATAGGATGGGATCCACTTGCGTATCATAATTCTTGGTTAGAAATCTTTCGCGATATGGCATCGATTCGTGCTAATTGACGATCTTATTGCAGATGTCTAGTAGAATCATCTTCGTAACTTTCTTTTCTTAGTAGGGCAAAGTTGGCTGCGAGGTTTGGCATGTTTATAACTTGATACAGTGAATCTACTGTTGCATCATAATTGATACTCAAGTGTGATTATTGTACTGTGTTGCCTGAGGATGGTGCTGGAAAGTAGGCACCGAAACGTCGCCAGTAAACAAAGATGTGATAGAACCGCATTTCCAGTTGAACGAATAAGAAGTCAACCCGATCCAAGACAAAACAAAATTGGAAATTGTGATCAATCGGATCTTTGTGTAACTGCCCGTGTACAGCTATTACCCGCGTACGCAAAACGCGGCCTTGGAATTGATACGGTGAAAGCCGCGAGGAAGCTGTGTTGATGATATTGCCCTGCCCTAATGCCGACTTTGCCATAATGGTGTTGTGTAGAGGTTTATTTTGCCTCACTTCTGTGAGTTATCTTTATAAATATACTAATAGTAACTAGGTACACTTTCTCTCTCTCTCTATCGTAAATCAAGCTAATAATTTGTGTCTAAATTATTTTTGTCGTTATTTATATATTTTTTTCTTGCTTCTTCTGATTATATGGCAGTGAAACATTAGACACTTGTGGCTTTTGTGTGGCTGGGCATGATGATGATGATGACGACTGTAATGTCATTAAATCCTTATCATTATAATTAACATTATTCTCGTAATCATCATCATCATCATCATAAATATCATCATCATCATCATCATAATAATAATCATCATCATAATCATCATCATCATCATCATCAAAATCATCATCATCACAATCATCATCACCATCATCATCTTCTTCATCACCATCATCATCATACCTTATATATATATATATATATATATATATATATATATATATATATATATATATATATATATATATAAATATACTGAACTATTATAGTAGAATTTTGATAATACATTTCATCAGTTTAAACTGCAAACTACATAAGATAACAATAGAAATTCGTTAAGGGGACCGGTTTCCTTATTTTTCGGAACATGCCAAATAATTGCCAGACGAAAAGCAAGGTATATTTTTTTGTTTTTTATCCACATTTTTCTCCTGCGGGACAATTGATAGCACTCGTAAGTCGGTAAACTCTTGACTCCTTTCCATTTACAGTTGCAATGATTTTGTTTGGCCTAGATCGATGGGCTCTCACTTCTCTTTTCATTCGGATGCCGTCCATCTGCTCCCTGTCTGAAAATGACGCTGGAACCAAATGTTCTTTATTTTCCCAATTTTCACTACTTCATTTCCAGTCCTAACTTACAGGAAAGGTACAACCGGTGGAAAATGTGGCAAGGTATATTTGATTCGGAATTTTACAATTATCCCACGCCGTAACCTAGCAGCACACTACATTCAATTATCAGTTATGCACAAGCTTCAGTTTTGGCTACGCCTTCTTTCAACTGGAGCCTATATGTGATCTTTTCTGACATTAATTTCTAACTAGTCACCCCACATCTCTTACTCTGTAACATTCATTATGCAATCACGGAAATTGATAAAACTAACGTGATTTTAAAAATAAATATTGACAATATAGACTAATTAATAAGGTATCGATAGTAATTCCGTATGTTTATCAAGTTTGCTCTCATTGAGCACTCATCAAATGTTCATTAAGGACAGATCGGTTTTTTTGATAAATTATATTTCCTGTAATATGCTTTATTTACTTTATACTGACTATATATATATATATATATATATATATATATATATATAATTTATATGTACTTTATATTCGATATTCGTCCTATAACCTCAGAAGGCCACCTTGTGATTCTTGAAAGTATTGTTTTTACCACATTCGTAACCATTGTTGTAAGTGTAGCTATGCGATATCATGTGTTAATTTTAGATAACAGCACTACTTTTAAACTGGTACCACGTCAATAAAAATGACGATACGTTTCAAATCGAAAATGTTTTTGGAATGTTTATTATGCAAAACGAGAGACTAGCTCTCAGAGTCCATATCCGTTGGCACGGCATCTACAGTCTTGTAGCTCTTACCACAATAGAAAATATACATCCCTTCAGTTGATTTTTTTAAAACTATTCATTTTGAATATAATATGTTCCTTTTAATTTTGTGCCTTCCTGAAGAAAATGGTTGACTGATCATTAATGTCTTTTACACGCTCGGCGAAACCATGGTACGGTTCTACTAATATGAGTAATTAAAAGAAGATGCGTAATATATAAATTAGACAGCTACGAATATTTAACACTAATTGATTGCGCGGGTGGTGGTAAAAAATTCTTTAAATCAAGTTTGCGAGCTTGAAGTAAACACCAATCCCATTGTATTTAACCAGTCGTAGAACAACATAACAAAACTACCGCCAGCCGCAACGCACTGACGCGTTTCGACCTTCCTTGATCATCATCAGAGTACGACGGCAAACTGACTATCGAGGATCAAACCGCATTGAATATATATGGAAATCAAATTTAGATATGCGGCTCTCACCTCTAGCAGTCTCGCATACATTGAACTTGACTGGAAATGTCGGCTGCACAATTTCTATGCAGTCACGAACATTAACTGTTTGTAGCTTTCGCCACATATACATATATAGGCAATACAATTTAACAATAATTGTTTGCGCGGGTGGTGGTAACAATTCTTTAAATCAAGTTTGCGAGCTTGAAGTAAACACCAATCCCATTGTATTTAACCAGTCGTCGAACAACATAACAAAACTACCGCCAGCCGCAACGCACTGACGCGTTTCGACCTTCCATGATCATCATCAGAGTACGACGGCAAACTGACTATCGAGGATCAAACCGCATTGAATATATATGGAAATCAAATTTAGATATGCGGCTTTCACCTCTAGCAGTCTTGCATACATTGAACTTGACTGGAAATGTCGGCTGCACAATTTCTATGCAGTCACGAACATTAACTGTTTGCAGCTTTCGCCACATATACATATATAGGCAATACAATTTAACAATAATTGATTGCGCGGGTGGTGGTAACAATTCTTTAAATCAAGTTTGCGAGCTTGAAGTAAACACCAATCCCATTGTATTTAACCAGTCGTAGAACAACATAACAAAACTACCGCCAGCCGCAACGCACTGACGCGTTTCGACCTTCCTTGATCATCATCAGAGTACGACGGCAAACTGACTATCGAGGATCAAACCGCATTGAATATATATGGAAATCAAATTTAGATATGCGGCTCTCACCTCTAGCAGTCTCGAATACATTGAACTTGACTGGAAATGTCGGCTGCACAATTTCTATGCAGTCACGAACATTAATTGTTTGAAGCTTTCGCCACATATACATATATACGCAATACAATTTAACAATAATTGTTTGCGCGGGTGGTGGTAACAAATTCTTTAATCTATCTAAATTTGATTTCCATATATATTCAATGCGGTTTGATCCTCAATAATCAGTTTGCCCTCGTACTCTGATGATGATCAAGGAAGGTCGAAACGCGTCAGTGCGTTGCGGCTGGCGGTAGTTTTGTTATGTTGTTCTACGACTGGTTAAATACAATGGGATTGGTGTTTACTTCAAGCTACGAATATTTCCCGTAAATATTTAAGGTTAATATTTCTATCAAATATAACGTGGGACAAGCATTACCAATACAAAGCATAATAAGGATAAGTAAGTTGAATTGACGAATCATTCATATGAATATTTTTATGCATCGGAACTTCCAGTTTATATTTTATAAAATAATTACATTTAGAAATTCAAAATCCCTGTTTTATTAATTGAAAGTGGAGATACTGTTCGACAAACCGTGTTCGCTGTATAAATGTAGGAAATTTGTCGTTTTAAGAACTCCAAAATGATTTAAATTGCAGTTACGTTAACCCTTTCCCCACCTGTATTTAGACTAAATGATTCTCGATTGGCTGTTTCACAAAATCGGCCAGTTCAATCTACATAGCTGAATGAGCGGCGGATTCTATTGATTATCTGTTTTTTAGGTTGTTTCAATTTATGTAATACCGCACATACATTTAAAATTGCAACTTATAAGAGATTTGGAGAAGTAAAAATGTTGATCTTTGGCGTTCAACAACGTTTCTCTTTGTGTGATGAATTTGATGTTTACCAAGATACTTGTAAAGTTTGTTCTCTTGATTTGGTATAGTCTTCTAGTCATTTTTAAGGCTGGAAAATCTCCTCGGATAGGTAGGTTCTGGTGGGCCTTTGGTTACTTTATTCACTTGCGCGAATCGGGCGAGGTGTCACCTTAAGTTCCATGACATTATCCGAATATTTTTTTATTTCCAATATCTGCTTCAAATGTTATAACTCTTCCTCCATCTTGTGCTTTGAGCATATCTTCCTGATTCGATGAGATAATTTATTTCGCCGATTCCTCTGCTATAGTAACGTTTTCATTGTTCCGTGAATGTAGATTTCCGATATATCGACCATAACCGGTTGTTATCGTTCTCTTGGAACAATTAACTATTTATTGTACCCTTCCTATGTGCAAAAACAAAAAGAAATTTTTATCAGATACAATTAAATATCCACGAAAGGCTGTATGTTGGCTTCCAATTCCCAGTGTAAATGTGATATCCGGGTCAGCTTTATTGGCCTGTTCTTAAAAATTTCCAGGATTTACAGCTTTTGGAATAAAAAACAGTAGATGGTTTTCATATCTTCAATAAGGCATACATTGATTAATTATCTTCTATAGGTCGGTTTTCCGGATAACATATACATGCATCCGCTAGAAGTGGTGCTATACAATCTCTTATGGCAAATCCACCAAACTGACGGAAGTGCTCATCATTAAATAGGCACAAATGTACACATTTTCCTCAAACAGATGGTATGCTAAGCTAAGATATGCAACTATTTGACATTAAAGGAATGCCCGGATGACATGCATCTAGAGCAAAATTTACACGAACATACATATTTAAGAAATTTCCATAATAAATGTAAAACTATCCACACCTGGGACATATGATTCAACCTTAACACAAATTTACACATTTACTTCTAAAACACTGTATTCTCAACATGTAATTTGATTATATGCGGAATTGTTTTATAAAGATGTTACCAAATATTCACGAGATAATTTTAACTCCGTCTATTCCATTTTTATGTTTGTCTTGCTACTGAATAATTTATATATATATATATATATATATATATATATATATATTAACAGAGATATACTATTTATATATCATGCATGACATATCAGGTAAAGGGTAAATTTATTTAGAAACAAGTATCAAGGTCAATTTCGGCAGGAACGGAAAGTCCAATCTTATTGACGCAAGTGTTGCCAGCCTTATGACTACCTATGCGTAGAAACTGGCACTGCGTTTGGAACCCTCTAAATTTTTTATACGATAATAAACGAATAAGCATAATAAAGGAAAATGGCGTTCAATGTCAGATTTTTAGGACAGCTGATGCATAAATAATAAATATATCTTGACATTTTATCTTTAGTTTACCAAATTCCACGCACCTTGAGATGAACAGAGTGAAACTGCCTTTGAATGAAACTCTTCCACATTAATAAATAAAAATATGAAGTGTACAGTATATTATCTTAAGTGCATTTCAAAACTATTTGACGTTGGAACCATTAGTTTTATGCCTTTTGCCTTTTTGTCTATTACCCAACTTTTATTGTTCAATTAATCTTAATAAATTTTGTCTTTCTGTCTTCCCGCACGTGTGTGTGTCTTTTTTGTATGGAATACAAAATTGTTGTTTTCGCAAATTTGGAATGCTGAAGCTTTTACAAGATCCTAAACTTAGAACGTTTATACGTTCGCGTACGGCAAAAATATTGATGGATGAAATCGCTCTGTCTCACTTTGCTATTGGCTTTGTCATCTACTATTGCACCGGGGCCAATTTTCGCAATCAAGTGAAACGCATGTCCGGACAGTTGGCAAGAAAGACATGCTGCTATCGGCAATACGACGACCATGGAGCTCACACTTGCCACGAAAGAAACCAGTCGTTGATTGGATCCGCTGATCTTTGCTGTTGTTGCCGTCCAAAATGTGGTTCAAGGAAGGAGTTCAGATTGGCATTAGCGAACAATAACAGCTCTGGGCGCGTCTCTAAACAGACTGAGTTTAACATAGCGTCAAATTGTAACTCATTCTCTGGCAATTATCCGACAAACAGGTTAGCATCAACGCAGCTGGCTAATTCCTCGTCTTTGCACCGAGAAAATTTGAACAACTCGGCTGGCAGAAAGACATCGCCTTCAGATGCCTTTTTCAATAACAATGGGAGGCAAGCGGGACAAGTTCTTGACATTTCTCGCTCTAGCCAATCATCACCATGGTGGTCAAGCCTAAGACGTGTACTGATGCCTAAACACAATGATTACGACAATGAACATAAATCTTTTGCTATTTCTAGCAGACCAAGGGTCTATCACGATGCTAGATTTCGTGTGGCAAGCTTGAATGATCCGAATTGTGGTCGGCGAATTGTCGCCTGCAATAGCACCGAGCCGATTGTTCGTGGGGCATCAGTTGACAATAATCAGACACCTGTTGATGCCCTACATATAAGGCATGCAAATAGCAGTGGAAACGCTGCGTGCATCAATGGAGTAATAAATTCTGCCGGTCAACCGGTTGATCGGTTATTCGCTAATGAATTAGGTAAAAATAGTCTTATGGATAACAATCATGAGGAAAAAGTAACTAATGCCTACTTTTTGGCTAAATCACAGCCACAAACGCAATGGAGTAACCAACAACAAATAAATGAACATGATAACTTTGTTCATATTTTTAAGAATAATTCTCTGGAGTGCTCTAAACTTGGTTCATCAAGTAACAGTGCGACTTGTGCCGCAAATCCTTCCATTCTGAATCTTATTGCCGAGGCAGAATCTATTGAAAATTTAAAATCTCCGGGGTCATTTAATAATGGTTATCAATCTTTGTCGGATGCACGTACGACATTTCCTTCAACATCCTCATCGTCTTCTCCACTAGTTGTAAAAGGTAACCATCACCCACAGACGCATAAATTTCCCGTAGTCGATGTAACTCCACCACCAATAGGAAATTCGTTGTTCGGTCTATTCAAGTCTAACGTTACAAAGAAGAAGTCAAAACCCAGGCATCCAAGTCCTCTGCTGATTGGATCGGACGGTTTTGCTCGGCCAAATCCCGCTTATTTTACTAACGGCAGAGTCATGTCAACAGTGTTCACTGAAGTTGGCTTGGCGCCGCGGCAACAAACTGACCTTATAAGTTTAAATCAAGATACGGACGATTTTCATTTGGAAAATCACAATTTAGTTCAAATAAACGAACACCTGCAATTAAATGAGGCTCAAAGTAGGACCTCCATTAGTCCAACGACCAGTGTACTTCTGCTTGGTGGGTCTAGAATGAGACCATTTGATGCAGAACAAACGGTACCTGCTTACAATGGGGTCGTGGATGCGAGTCATTATGCGCACAACGTTGGTCACGTGGAGGCCTTGAATAAAGCGGACGGCGCGCCAATGATACAATTTATTGATGCTTGCTTAACTGAAGAATAGTAATGTAAAACATTCATTATAAAGTCGGATGTTTATAAAGTGTTATTTACAGAAACTTACCAGTGCTATTTCCTTGTCACTAGATAGCTAGTCACGTTAGGGACTCGGCGATTGGGGAAAACTCTTTAATACTACTAATACATATACTACAATAAATACTGTAAAATGTTAAATTGAATGAACGGCTTGCATCGCTTTGATAAGTGGTCTCTCAAGTTTGCGGTATTTTGGCAAAAATTGTATTAATAAACCTATATCACAAATATCTGTGCAGAAGTTTGCCAACATTGTATCGACTAAGACGATACGACGAGGAGAAAGCTTTCTTGAGCAGTTACAAAAGTCACGTTAACACCACCGGCAAGAAAACGTTGACAGGTCTTGCAGCTGAATTTTGTAGTTTCCAACGCAGACAATTGGTGACTAAGCGCTCATTTGCAATGTTGCCATCGGATAGGATAATATAACGTGCAAGTGAAGTTAACATGACTGAGTGTTTTGCCTATTTCTTGCTTAGGGTTATTTTTTTTACTGAAAAACGCGTGTTAGAAATCAGCTTACCTGAAAGACAGATACTACTGGTTGAAGAATTGCGTTATTTGTTTTGATTTATAAGTTTTATAAGCGAAACATCAACAACAACTCAACCGTAACAACAAAAGCAGTATTGCTTTTTAATTTTAATCCAGGAAAGTTCGGGAAACGCTAAAGAGACTTCGCGATAGAACAATTAGATACACGGCTGAGCCAACATCGCAGTCCTGGAAAATACAAAAGAAAGGTTTCCATGGCATAGCGGCCTTATCTACCTGGCAAATGATGCGTGACGACTACAGGGCTGTTGCACTGCTATGCCTTCACACGGCTTATTGATTTAATTATTTGACCCAAGTGTTGGCGTTTTTGACTGCTCACGCTTTCTTAGTGAAATGAAAGAGTTACGATGTCAAGGGGAAAATAGATGTTTTGTAAAAATATTTTATGGCATTACCAGCAATTGTACTGAGAAACAGCAACTTTGAATAGCATGTTGTGTGGGAAAATTAACGTGACAGTATAATCAGTTGCTTTAAACTGTTTTTAAAAAATATATGTCATGAATAATTTAAGACCATTTAATGGCGCGGTTATTTCTCGCCTTGCGCCATGTTAAAACAAGCCATTATTGTCAGCATCGGTATATTAATGCACTTTTGCGCACTGTTGCTCATTGATATGGTATTTATCCCATTTCCGCCTTATTAATATTAGTGAGTTATTCAGTTTTTTTAGAAGAATCTATTTTGTTTTTCAGCTGTGTTTATCGCTAACAGTTTTCTTTTATTCAAAGACATTTGACTTGAGATATAATTTAATACGCTGCAACTGATACAAACTTTGAGCGGTCGGCAGAAAAATCGATCTAACTGCATCGGTTTATTGCTAATAAACAGTATTAACGAAGATCTAAGGTGCAGCTGCGGATCTTTGCTCGAACTATGTTGCAGCCTTCTGCATGAGAGTGTATTGTACAAGCTGATCTGTTTTTCTTTATTAAATTACCGGGCGTGTGTAATTGGAATTGTTGTTAATTTTTACAGCCCAACACAGGTATCCAAAGAGCAGTTTATTATTATTCACTAAAATTACACTAATTTATATGTATATAAAAAGAAGTGTTTGATGTACTTGTTAACACAAGTTGCCAATGTGTTTCTTCTCTTTATAGCGTTTGTTCAAGTGGATATCCGCAAATTCTTAGGACCATATTTTGACTAATTTACTATTAGGCACGCAACACATAAGAATTATTAATGGAATATGGTTTTTACTTAATCAGGGCGAAAGTTCTAGACGGGTATGGCATACTATGAATGCCAACTTTAGTCGACACTCTTGATTCATTTATCAGGTATAATGCTTCAAGTGTGGATCTTTATAATACTTGCCATACCCATTATACTTCTTTTAATATGAAATAGAAATTGTTATTCCTACATGTAATTGTAATGCTTTGTATCTAGTCGTTTTGGTGATTAAAGCGTGTGACACATTTTTCATGGAATGTAGACAATTTTATTTATTTATGGTCTGAAGAAGTACTCTTGAGAACTATTTCAATATGAGTAGCGGTAAATGCATGTTGTACTAGAGCGTTCGTTTTAACCTAAACAATATTTTGCGTATATATTCATCCAAATCATCGTTAAACAAGCATTACAAACACTCTCCTTGGGTTATGCTTTGTAAATGGAACAATAAAATTAAACAAATATATAAGTTAAAGCCTGATTTTCCAGATATTGTACAGTCCTTCTTTTATTTGTTCATATTTATGCAAGAATTATTCAATAAACTGAAACCGTTTTGTTTGCCTTTCATCAATTCCTATTTTTCCCAGTTTTAATTACAATGAATTAAAATTTTACGTTTTGTGAATACATTAGGAATGCCATAGTTAAAGATATCATTAGGCTTATATGTTTATGTAAATATGACGGGAATATCTGATTAAGAAAGTTTTCCTTTTATTTAACACGGTAAATAATTTTTTTTCGCATGTTGTTTTCGAATGTCTTATTATTAATAGAATAATGAACTAGTTTTCCGTTTTTTAGAATGTATGTATAATTTTTTGCCGTATGTTCATTTTATGGGTGTGGATTTTTAATGTGATTATGAAATTCTATAAAAACGATGCTCAATTGAAGTCTTTAGGTGCCTTTACCTATTTTAAATTCTAATTATAATAAAAACATTCTAATTAAATATTTTTGCAATCTTCTGTTGCCTAGAGATTGAAAGGATATAATCGTATTGGCCACACGAATATAATCAAAAATATCCATTTGAGAGAATGTTAGACACTGTTTTGTAGCAGAGCGTTATTGCAAGTAATAAGATTATTTCACTGTCACCATTATTTCATTGAGCTGTTTGTAGTATTTTCGTTAAACTAATTGTTTTTGGAAAGCGTTTGGGAGTAATAACTCGTTAGTTCTGAAATAAACCGGAGCTTAAACAATAGAAATTATTCAAATCAGTGGCGAATTAAAGAATAATGTCTCAAACTTGGTCTTCATGTGTTTGTTCATAAAATATATATCACAGTCAATACATTTTGCAGAGTAAAACAATTAATCTCATCAAAGTTTGTTTAATTTTAAAATTAATTTTGATTAAATTAAAACTGCTAATATGCTTGAGGAGGCCACACATATTACTAGAATAGTTGACATTGCCCAACAATGCAATTTTTTAAACTATTCACGTGACGGCTACTTTCTCTTCTAATTGTGGTGTCGTTATATTTTATGAGCATGAACGAGTACAAGTGAAAAATTGTAAAGAATATTTTTGTTTAATCGTCACTTTTTTTACATTAGAGCTGGTTTAACACTTAACATCATGTTTGGCCACTTCCCATTGAATTGCATTCGTTTACAAAATATCATGGTCACTGTTTTATGTTGGGAAAGCTTCAAATTCTGCTCTTCGTGCACATGAATTACAGCTTATGTGTGACTGCTTTACGTTTGTAAGGTCTGCGTTTTTCATTTCATAAAAACTGTATCTGCACAAACAAGCTGTATTAGTTTTTCTAATTCAACCAATTTGGTTGTGTTCAGGTTGCGCATCTAATAGTTCGCAAGGGGAATGTCTATTACTGTTGCTTTCATGTTTTCATCCTTGTAGAATAACTCGTTACTATTTGATAGGACATCTATTGAGACTCAAGCCCAGGAAAACCTGGGTGGCTTCTAATTTTTTACGAATCCTCTGCTGATAATAGGATCCTTCCTATTAGTGTTTACGCTTGACCTAGAATTAGTGAAAACACGATATCGTGTACTCATTGATAACCGCCTAATTGGCTAATCAAAGATTTTAATAATGAAAGCAGCCTTATTTCTTATTCTGGTAGGACCAACAACATTTAAACTAATTTTATCATGTGTATCTGGAGCAAGTAGACAGGTTTATCATTTTTGACGAATTGGCAATAAACAGTCATCAGTATGCAATTTTGTTAAAATGTCATATTCAATGAATTAATGGTGTAGACTTCGCTACTGGCGTGGAATTCGTGGTGGTCAAATAACGGACAAATAGACATTTTAGACATAAGCCGCAATTAGGAAATTCTTGCGCTTATAACTCTCAATAAAGCATATATGGATGTTAACGAGCTGATTTGGCATCTAAAAGAGGTCAACTGGCTCAAATAATTTCATTGCTAGAAAAATTGCTTTAATTTAAATTATTTTCAAATCAATGATATACCCATCACAAAAAATTAAAATATGGTATATTGTAGACATTCTGGAATGTCAATTTATATATATATATATATATATATATATATATATATATATATATATATATATATATAAGAATCTCGTTTATGCTAAATGTTTCTCATGTAAGAAACACAATGAAACAATTAGAAACCGTTTTGGTCCAAATTGAAAAATTACTCGTAAAAGGTTAGTATTACCTTTGGTAGTCAATGATAGACAAGATATTAGTTCTTAAGCATACATTTAATTTATTTGCGACGTAACTCGTAGACGGCAAGAAATCGGCACGAATTGCAGTTTATATTGACAGACTGGGATCGACTGGTAGGTCTTGATTTCATGGTAACGTTAGATTTTTTATGAAAATATGATGCAAAAATTTAAAGTTAAGTTTAACTCGCGAAATATTTTATATTAAAGATAAATTATATTGATCGGAACCATATGACCTTTACCTGAATTACTGTACGAATGAAGCGATGCTCCGATAAAACTTTGGCCGATAAAGATGAATTCCTCGTCTAGGAGATTTACAGCATTTGAAAATTTTGCAAGTTTGAATTATGACAGAACTAGGTATGCCCAAAAGAAAGATACAATATATAACTAAACAAATTTGAATTAACATATGTTAGTAGATTCTGTGCCATGCGCGGCCCTATCGACATGAAAGGCTGGCTCTGGGATGCTAAACTAAATGGATTTGTATTAATTCATGGCCACAGCAATTGAAACCAATAGGGGGCGTTTCCATTATGGACTAAAAAAAATTATTAGATTAATTGATATTTCCATCTTATATAATCTTTTTTGAACCATTAATTTAAACATATTTGTATGCGTATATATATATATATATATATATATATATATATATATATATATATATATATATATATATATATAGTTTATTTAATACAGAGCAAGATGTGTTACCTCTAATGGCCTTCAGCCTAGTGAAAGAGACAAGAGTTTTCTTTAGAGCGACCTTATTTACAGATTTTCTTTAAGCCACGCTGAGTTCCATGCGTGGATATTTGGCTTAGCCCGTATATTTTTAAATCTTCTTTGATATTAGTATTGAAAATAAGTACATGTTACTTGATAAGGTGAGGATGTTTTGGCTGCCGCAAAGCTTTCCTTTCATTTTACATGGCTTTGCAATTTTTCAATAATTTCCTACCTTTATGTATAACCTGCTATGTATTCAAAAACTTGTCCTCACTGTACAACTTAATTCGACATTTTGCCCTGTGTGAAAATTCAAACTCGATTGCATCGTCTTGTCTCTATCATTTTTATGACCACTCGTTTCATAACATTTTTTTAAATAGTTAATTATTGGCTGGAATATCTTTCTTCGAGCAGTTAAATCATTGCAATTACACAATGTTGCATATTTTCCTATTAAACTAAGCTTTATTCATAGCCGCAAGTTTAAGATATCAGCATTAAATAATTTATTTGCTGTAAAATAAAATTTTATGTATATATTTAAAAAAAATAAATTTTTAATGTTATGTTTGCGAAGTCGATTGGTGAAACGTCGATAAGTTAATGTGCATATTAATCTTTTCTAATCTTTCATAAAACTTTATCAATAATTTATTTCTGAAGAATTCATAATTTTGTGAAAAATCAAACAGCAAGCAACATAAAATCCAATTAGAAAATTATTTTTATGCCAAATTTTCCTTAACTATATCCTAATAGGTACTATATTAATTTTTTATCTAATTAGAAATGTTCCACACTAATATGCGGAAATTATTAGGTTGTCTTCGGCATTCCTTTGGCTGTGCTCATATAGGCAACGACCAAAGTCGTCTACGCTTTGGCACAGCTTTCATTGAGACGGTGGTTTCTTCCGCATCTCACATCTGCAAATTTTCGCACGGTAACGAACTTGGCACTAGTCTGAAAATCGACTGAAGTAGGCTTATTGACTAGACAGATATTGTTTCTTCTATAGATCTAGCCAAAAAGAATTAGATTATTACATACGAATTAAGCATTTCAGCCAATAAATGTTGCCGCAAGCAATTATTTAATAAACTGCCTTGTGCTGAAATATGACTGTTTTGCAATCTCACTAAGCTAACACATATTTCCAACTAACAGTCGCAAATTTGTCTAAGACTTAGGTGCATTTGTAGACTTATGCTTCTATGTTATTCTGTTATGTTATCCTGTATTTTTAATAAAATTCTGTGTAAATTTTTGTTAAACGGATGCTTTCCTAAATGATTTACATAGAATTACACTTTCAGGTAAGACAAATTCTGCTTCATACAAAATTGAAAACATTTAATCCGGGTTTTTTGTGAGCAATAGTAGAAAGTTGCACAGTATACGACAGAGGGATTTTTGAAATAGTTCCTCTTTATTGTGTTTATAAAAAGGCTAATTTTTGTACATTTTACTAGGTATTTATTAAACATAACTGCTTATTCTGTAGTCTTAATTATTTTCAACGTTTAACTAACTGAGCTTTGCTTAATTGGAGATATATGTGCAAAAAACGATCATCAAATGTTACACAAGAAAAATGGCATTTGCTAGTTCAAATGACGAAACTCGATTAAGTTATTACTAGTTTAGAAAAGAGAAATTAAATTTCGTCCACATTACAAATAACACGAACGAACTCTAATGACAATGATCTGGTTAACTAAAGAATGTACGATCCACTAAGGTACAAGAAAGAATTATTGATTGAATCGCGTAACTTTCAATTATATCAAGAGTGTGAAAAGAATTTGTAAATTTAAAATTAACTTACCTTTGTATCATTCATGTAGTTAAAAATATTTAAATTTTCATAAATAAAGCATTGTGCTTAAAAGGAAATTCAATTCGTTAAGAAAAACCGTATTGTCTGCATGGACCACGAGTTAGTAAACATAACTGAAAAGAACAATAATCATTGCTATTTGGCTACCTCGACTATTGGTATTTGAAAAACAAAATTTTCAACAAAAATAATACTAAATTGGTGTTGAAAGTCAAGAAGAAAATATTCTAACGACAATTAATGCGAAACGTTGGAATAACTCGAATTTGTGCAACTTTTAACACAAAAGATTGTACATAATCAAATCCTACCATTTTCCTTCATATATATATATATATATATATATATATATATATATATATATATGACTTGTCTATGTAGCCTTAACATAGCTTTACATATGAAAATTTATTTTTGCTGGGTTTTTATGCAGATTGACTATTTTTAAAAGCTTTATTTGTAAACAGATATAATGGTTCATTCGTGGGATTATCTTACCCAGTTAACTCTTTTTATTACTGAAAGTTGTAATGAATATTTTTCAATGATGCTTTTCATATTATACTAGATTTATGCGCCAAACATTGTTTTTTGTGGTATTTACTACGGATAAAGGAGAAATGGATTATGCAATTGGAAATAAATGTTATGTTTATATAATTGAAAAAGCGAAATCACGTTTCTGTTTTGATATTCGTTTTAGTTGCATGCTTCATACAATGGAAATTTGCCTTTGTTTTATTCGCATTATTCAATGCACTTACATAACGATTGATGCCTATTTTTGGTCTATTCTGGTTTATTTAATTTGAGGTTATATGAGAAATACGCGTCCAATTTTTTTCTATTTGTGTAAATAAAAGGAAATATTTTCATACCGTATATATAATTCTGTTAGGCTTCTGTTCACGCGACGCTGAAACTACTCAACATTTCATGTACCATTGCGATCTCAGTTTCTAAATTAATAAATTACAGTCATTGTAATAGAGTATACTATGAGATATGATTCTCACCACTGATACACTCGAAGACGTGTTTTAAAATTTTTTCTATCTTCTACTTGTCCGTAAATCTATTTTATTAAACCTTTTAGATAATTTATTTATTTTACACTTGGCATTTCAGAAGATAAACGCCTGCTACATATTTTTCAGACACATCATCCTTTTTTACGCGCATTCTTTCGGTCGTTTGATAATTGCCTTCTTGCCTACGATTGTCCTACATAACTGTCTTTCTTTGCTAGCTTCTGAAAAAAGCAATAAATTCCTTGTTAATTTAAAACGAAACTCGTAATTACCTTCACATATTTCTTTCAAATGTCATTCATATTTTTATTGATATTTAAAATTAAAATAAAAACTTTTACATTATTAAATATAGACGATTTATAAAACACAAATTGGTATGATTGGAAAATAGGCCAATCCATTGAAATTTTTTACAAATGCGTAGCTAAGAATAGTAAGATGGAATAAATTTATGGAATAATGTTGTGCTTTGGTAAAAAAATATGTTTAACAGACATCGCTTATCCTCGGAATGGGTTAGGTCTTATTTTAAAAATTATAGAAGAATTTCTGACACAATTACCTGAGTAATTAGCGAAGTATTCGTTTATTTTATAATCATCTACTGGTCAATTTGTTTGTGCTGACGTCTAGGAAGAAGATTATGATGATATAATTATTATTATTTAATGCGCCGTTATGTTCGCATCCTGGTGAATTTCAAGTTTGTACTTCTATGCTTCTTAAACATGTAAATATAATTCAAAACCCCATCTGTTTCTGTAATCGAGCGTTGCGTTTCCAACTTTTCCAATTACAGGTTAAATGTTATTCAAAACTGCCCGACTGGGACATCGTTAAATGATTCACGTTACATTTCTTGAATAGATTTGCATCTTTTAATTTTCTTTTTCAGCCTAGTCTGTGTCGTCACCTTTAACTTTTCTATGTAGTTTCAGTGTAAAATTTATTGTTATGTGGCTCTAACTGTTCGCTTGGTATGATACCAACAATTACAGTGCACCTAAAGATATTAAAAGACGTCAATACCTCCGTTGAATATGTATTCCGTGTAAAAAATGGTATTAAAAGAAGGCTTTACGATAACTTTAAACATTATCTGGGAATTAGGACAAACTCTCCCCACATAAATATTTTTAAAAGATTTCTAGAAACGGACGATATAATAAAACGCACAAATTTATATAAATATTGGTGATATTTGCAAATTATTCGTGCGCATTATGTATACTGAGCTATCTAAAATGCATTTACTCTGAATAGACAAATTTTCGATCAATTAAAAGGTATGCGATTTAAAAGTCGCCAATTGTGCAATTGGCGATGACAAGTATTTAAATCTACTATAGGAACTTGAGCTAAAAATCAATTGAATCTTTATGCAATACGTCGCTCAACCTTGCAAACCTACTGTCAGTCACGTGCAATGATGCGTTTTGAACTTCTACGATCATCTCCAAAGCGCGACGGCAAACTGATTATCGAGGATCTAAACGAATCTCATATATAAGTTATGGAATAGCAGATAAGCAACTCTCACTTCTTTTGGTGTCGAATACACTGCACTTGACTGGAATTGTCGTCAGCAAAATTTACATGCCATCACAAGAATTAGCTTTCAGTGGCTTTCGGCACATGTACATAAATCATACAATTTAACAATCACTGATTGCGCGGTTGATGATAATAATTCGTCAAATCAAGTTTGCCAGATTGGTATAATCAACACTCAATTGTATAAACGTAGTTGCACAGCAGGTCAAACTGTCTAATGAGTATAAATCCGTAACGCATTAGCAATTTATGCAAAATCAGGTAAGTGGCTCACACCCTTATAGAATCGCATACATTTTAATTGACAGAAATGTCAGGATTGTTTTTAATCGCAAGCTGGTGAACTGAATTTCATAAATAAAAAATAAGTAAGGGTTGCTAAGTACGGGAACTAATACCCTGTACCAAGCTCATTAATGATGCGCCAAATGTAGATTGGTCTCGAGAGGCAATTTTGTCGCCGTGTGATATTTTAAAACTCAGTTTGTTGAATTGTCCTTTGATTGGCAGGAACTGGAGCAACAGTTTTCTGTGAAATTAGCTATTTGTGCAGTGTGGTGAATTTGGGTACCGTTGTTCCTGTTTGGATTATTTTTCACATATTTTCGCATTTACTCATTGACCAATGCACAGCCTGCCTGACCAGATATAAAATGGGAATAATACTTTTAGAGACCTCATAAAATATAATTAAAGTAAACAGACGGTACATGCGAATTTTTATTTATTCCTCTTTCTTTAATACTAGGACTAGACTGCAGTATTTGTTCGTTTTTAGTTTTTTATCTGTTATATAACCGTACACGAATTTGCACTCATCTTCAACGGAACGTCACGTTAAATGTGTAATAAATACAGTTTTTCTATGCGAAGGTGTTTATTTTGCGCATTCAAGCTGTTTAAAAACAGATGACGCGAGTACGATAAATGTTTTTAACAGAAATTTGGTGGGTGAATTGATGCATGAGATGTGCACAACAATAAATAAATTTGTTTAATTATGATCGGGAGATCTATTAACAACTCCTGGTGATTAGTAGGCAGTAAACACCAGATGCTTTTGCATTTGCGATTAGCATCTGCTTCTGATACGGTTTTACAAAAGTGATCGAGTAGATATATATATATTTATATATATATATATATATATATATATATATATATATATATATATATATATATATATATATATTCTGGGTGGAAATTAATCTGATTTTCAATTTTACTTAGATTTCTTCTTTGGGCTGGATTTGCAAGTGTAAAATGCGAATGCGTTAGTGTGTGTGTATGCTGTAAGGTTAATTCTCGTTGTATCGCAAATAAATTTCTGAGATAATTTCTTCATCGACGGATTGAGTTTTAACCAATAGTTCGCTTTGTTGTCTAGAACATGTAAATGGCCATTAGCCACTTTGTTATTAATGAGTTTTTTGACACCTAATTTGAAATAAACTGTTAAAGCACATGGTAGTATTATTATATATATACATATATATATATATATATAGAGAGAAGAGAGAGCATATATATATATATATATATATATATATATATATATATATATATATGTACCCCAAAGAAGCGTCGTATATGTCTAGCTTTCTTTTGTTATTACATTTAGTAATTATTTTAAATGGTACGTCTGGAGAACATACGTGTGAGATTTCAACGATGTGTTTCCCAATTGCAAACGTATATTCACCATTTGATTTAAAAACGGCGTTTAAGTTACAATATTCTCTTATTCGAGTAATTAACCGTCTGGTCGACCGGCCTACGTAAGTTGATCGACAACTTGCGCATGTATATTGGTAAATAATATTTGATATTGACATTAACGGCTGTTTCTCTTTGATTGCTGGTAAAGGCAAGTGTGTTACCCTATATAACACTCGTAGTTTGGCTGCATTTAATCTGCGTGTTATTGCTGCTTCAACTTGCTTTTGTGATATTCGATAAACTGCATCCCCCCTAAATGGGATGTTCAGGTAAACTGTTTTCTTTTCTGGTCCGTAATACGTCTGTTTTGTTTAATTCCCTTTTTAATAATTGATTAAATTAATTGTCTGGGATAGCCATTAGCCATTAAAACGTTAATTACTTTGTTATATTAGTTTTCTTTTGAATCTTGACTAACCAACCTGTCAATTCTTGAAAAGCAGCCACGAACTGTTGATCATTTATATTGAAAGGCACAACACTGCTGGAATGCAAATACTGTGCAGACCATGTTGGTCTATGTTAAATTGTTCAATTTAATTTACCACCAGTTTTTTTTAACAATAATTGATTGCGCCAGTTTCTTTCTTTAATAGTACATCTAGGCGAGGCAGACGTTATTGCGGTCTGAACAGATCGCAAACACGAACACTGCTTCAGTAAAGCACATAAGAATATCGGTTTCACACCAGAGCACGGGAAAGATAATCTTCTGCCTTTTCTATATATACTATTAAAGAAAGAATTTATTGTTAAATTAAATAGAGCAGTTTATTATAAACCAACCTGGTTTGCATAGTATTGGCATTACAGAAGTTTTGGTGCCGTTTCAATATATATTTTCAACAGATCGTGGCTGCTTTTCAAGAATTGACAGGTTGGTTAGTCCAGATTCAAAAGAAAACGAATATAATAAAGCAATTAACGATCTAATTTCGACATCAAAAAAATTTCACCAATATACATACACAAGTTGTCAAACAACTTACGTAGGCCGATCGAGCAGACGGTTACTTATTCGAATGAGAGAACATTGTAACTTAAACGTGTGTTTTAAACCAAATTGTGAATACACGTTTGCAATTGCGCAACACATTGTTTAAACACCACACGTATGTTCTCCATACGTAGCATTTAACATAATTACTAAATGCAATAAAACAAGAGAGCTAGCCACATACGAAGCCTTATGGATAAATAAATT
Organism: Eudiplozoon nipponicum; assembly: GCA_029291075.1. NCBI lineage: Eukaryota > Metazoa > Platyhelminthes > Monogenea > Mazocraeidea > Diplozoidae > Eudiplozoon > Eudiplozoon nipponicum. The sequence goes on along the minus strand of JAQBSW010001178.1, from coordinate 12,853 downwards.
GCAGCCGGTTTTATGCAAGCAAAAATAGCATGTTGAGGCATTGAGCCATAACTGGAGGTGATACACGCAACGGATTGGTTTCCTTTTATCACTCTCCTATTTACATTACATACCTACTACCTAATATCGCACACACACACACATATATATATATATATATATATATTATATATATATTATTATATATATATATATATATATATATAATTGTCTTTTTGTGTATTTTGAATGTGTTCAATCAAATTTAATCCTTCCTGGCCTTCCAAAAATTTACTATATTTAAACGATTATATATTTTAGTCGAGTTTTTTTCTGGCCACAAAATGGCCTTTATTTAACTTTGTTGCATACAAATATTTTTTGTATCATCAATTTATGTTTGAATAAATTATGAAGTTCTTATATTAAGTGGAAAATGCATAAAATGGATTAGTAAAAATTTGTAAATATTGGTAGGACTGCTATTATAACATTGAGGGTTCATCCAAGCTATTGCAAATAAAGCGAGACCTGTCACAAAATCTATTTGTTTGCGGTTTATCAAACATTACTAATTGTCACAAAGATTTCACAAATTGTGCAGTTCAGCTTCGATACACGCAACGAAGATTATATTAATACGATTTGCCTAAAATGTAATGGAAGCTACTTTAAAATGTAGAAAGCTAAATCACAGCGTCGAAAGCTCGTGTCAGTATACTTCAGGACACAAGCATTTAATATCTAAGAGTGCCGTTTTTTGCCTGGTTATGATTGCCAGTGACAGAAAATAAAATAACTACACAATGATTTTTTAGATAATGAGCAAGCCTCCAACATATTTACATTAAACCATGATGTGCCCATTATCTACTATACAGGCTTTACTCTATTATAAAACCAGAAACAATTCTTACCGGTTGGAAAATATTCTGTCGTTTTCTAATCGATCATATAAAATGCTACATCTGCGGTGGATTGTCTATTTGACGTTGTAAACAATGAATAACACAAGCTCACAAAATTTACTAAATTCCTGAAACTGAATTATGTGCTTCCTTTGAGTAGTTTAAAATAAGACACAAGCAATTCAATTTTAAATATTGATAGGTAAACGCAAGGTCTTAAAGAATTGATATACAACGACGAAATGTTATTAATCAAGTCTGAAAAGAAGCATAAATATTGTTCATGTGCATACCAATGATCATATGCATTTCAACTAAGCAGAGCTCTTGTTTATTAACCAAAATTCAGATCATGCCACACAGATAAAAATAAATCGGAAACTTCCAAGAATTTAGTATGGCGCATAATCAAAAGTGCGTGTGAAACACAGTTCAATAGAAAATTGACGATACGAATTCTATTGAAGTTAATAACATCGTGCGTAGTCTCAACCAAGCAAAACCGGTCGACTCGCGCGCAGCCATAATGTACGGCATGTAGAAGGTGCAAAAAGTATGTGGAACAACTACCGACTGCCAATGAAAGCAAATAATGTCAATGCTTAACACTAAATAGCACAAACTGGCGGGAGAACCAAAGGCAGTTCTACAGCCAGTACACAAATAAATTTCACGCAATTGTCTTTGCGATAATTTTGACCAACAGAGTGGCGATGAACAGTTGACTAGGCGATTTAATGACGTACATATATAGGAAGGTGTTTTAATTGAAACTTCATCAAAATTAAAGAACATATGGAAACAAATCACGCGCATAAAGATTATACCCATGAGCACCATCAGCGACGGTTCGCAGGCGAGCGCAAGAACATCTGTCTATCGCATTATTTAAATCAAGTTTGCGATCTTGATCTAAACACCTGACCCATTTTGTACATACATTTGTCAGTATAATATAAAAATTGTATATGGTTTCCGAGTCGGTACATGATACCAACCTGATGGATATCAATTTATGCTAAAGTTCACCGAAATTGAGAATTACAACAATTTCCGAACACCTGTTACTCCAGTTAAACCATACACTCTGGCCTTCATCGATATCAGTTATCACATTTCGCGATAAGCATGACATCATTCAATTCAATATATTACAGTTAAATACTGTTTGTTGCGAAGAACTAATATATATGCAAGTATGTATTAGGTTTTGCGAACCTAGTAACAAATTAGTTCAGTTGTGACCAGAAGGACAAACCAAAGTAAGCACGAAACGAATGTGCATGAGATTATACTTTCCGTTCATGCTGCCTTTGGTTTATCCTTCTGGTCACAACTGAATCAATTTGTTACTAGGTTCGCAAAACCTAATACATACTTGCATATATATTAGTTCTTCGCAACAAACAGTATTTCACTGTAATATATTGAATTGAATGATGTCATGCTTACCGCGAAATGTGATAACTGGTATCGATGAAGGCCAGAGTGTATGGTTTAACTGGAGTAACAGGTGTTCGGAAATTGTTGTAATTCTCAATTTGGGTGAACTTTAGCATAAATTTATATCCATCAGGTTGGTATCATGTACCGACTCGGAAACCATAGTTTTAGTATCCGGTACTCATCGATTTGAAAAAAAGGTATCAGTTACTAACACAATAGCCATAGTGTTAGTATCCTTTACAGACTCGGTATATATATTATATAGTGTGAGTTAGCGTTGAAGTCGCATTGTCGTAGACTTTATATGATGTTAGCTTTACTATTGCAAGTTTACACATTCGTCTAGGAGATTGTATCGTCATATTATTCCACATTCTTCACCCAAATATATAGTGGTTAAAGGGCGTAATACTGGCTTCTGTTGATGATTCGCCAGTAAGCACGAAACGATTGTGCTCGAGATTATACTTTCCGTTCATGCTGCCTTTGGTTTATCCTTCTGGTCACAAGTGAACTAATTTTTTATTAGGTTCGCAACACCTAATACGTACTTGAATCTGTTTGGTCGACCGTTGTCGTCCCTAATTGGAACTCATCGCGTACTTTCCAGAATTTTCTGTGGACTGCGCTCGAATCTGAGCACATCTGCTTTGGAAACATATGCTCTAACCACTGGGCCACCCTGCCGCTCGAAGGTTAGAGCACCAGTTTCCGAGGTATACGAGGCCATATTGTAGATCTGTCCGCGTCGTCAGTTAGCACTAAACGAATTTGTACGAGCGTGTACTTTCCGTTCAAGTCGTCTTTTGTCTATCCTGCTGGTCCTGTTTGAACTAATTTGTTATTAATGTCCACACCATTCTTAGTCACACATACAGGTATATATATATATTCCAAGTTCTTCGCCGCAAATGCATTCTTAACGCCCAATCACTGTTCGTTTAGTCGATCGCATTTTTTCCTCGACGTATTGATATTGAGACGAGAGAATGATAATTTTGATAGGGAAATATATTGAAATCAGGCATGGTCTGGAATTGAAGTTTTTTACCTCGGCACTGATCTAATTTCACAAAAAGGAAATTTGCTTCGTAATTTATGACACAGCAGAAAGAATATCTGTTCTGGTGGATATCAATGCTAAGAACAACTTTGTTAATAAGCGGATATCTCGAAAGTTTTGTCGCAGCAAATATGAATTGTAAAATATGACGGAAGAAAGAGTCAAGCCATTTCGAATAAAAAGATGATATATATCAGAATGCCCTTGAAAGTGGACGCATCATCCAAAATATTGACTCGTAGAATCATAGAAGAAGCGACAGCTATGATGGCAGATACACAATTAATGATTGCTTGTAAAATAAAGGATCAGCTACCTGCAATTGAACAATGTAACATGAATTATCTATAAAAAATGCTATAGCTGCTTAGTGCGCTATTTTAGCCGTATTAGACGATTACTAATGAAACGAAGTCAGGTGTACTTTTTAATGAAGAGAGTTGGAGTTGGGGAGAAACTTCACGAAACAATTGATACACTGTTTATTGGAATCGCACTCCAAAAAAAACGAAAATAAGGTCGCACAACGGAAGCTGTTTTACGTAGCATATTTAGTCCTCAGGTAAATAATCTAAAGATATTGGTGCATAATTTGAATGAAAACTAGAGAAGAATTTTTTCGTGTATGTACGTGTATACGTGTCTCAGCATTTCCGTTTCATGCTTTCTGGTTGTTGTTGTATAATTTATGCTTTTAATTCATTTTCTCCTCACCTGACCTTCCGAAAATTGACTTTATTATGTATCTAATATAGCAGACGAGATGAGTTCTGCCGAAAGTAAAGTTTATTTATTATCTGTGTTTTTCTTTCTTGACACAAATTAGGCCTTAAAACTTGAGTTCCTTCCTAATTCAAATATGAAACACACTTATATTCTATCATTTTAAACTATAAATAGATCATGACAGCTAATGTAATTTATCATGCGAAATATATCCGTACAACTAGGCACTCCTTAAATGCTTTCCAGAATCGGCGAGTCCGTGTCTTCAAAAACCACGCGTCTGCTGATTCTTTAAATTCATCCTCTCTGCCCCATATGCGGTTTTATATCTTATGTAATGGATGATTAATACAGAAAATAGATAGAAATGAAATCCGGTTAACACACCTTAATTCAGTAGCATTAAACCTTTTGGAATGTTGTCTTCTCTATAATGACAGGCAAACGTGTGATCTGTTGTAGATTTAGCTCGAATGCGAGGGCAACCAATTCGTCAAAGCGGAGCAAAAAATGATTTTGTACACAAACGGGAATTGTAGGTTTCGCGCGCCTTAGGTAACCTAGTAGATGCGTTAAAAAAGCTCAAGAACACGTGACCTAGTTCGAGTCCCGGTTGCGACAAGTCAGAAAAATATTTCATGAGTGCCCAATATTGCCGGAGCCGGTCTACTTGATTGAAAATGGACATCTTATGAAGCGCTTAGTTAATACTGTCAAAATAAATAAATAAAATGGTCAATTTAGTTTAATTAATGTTTTGAAAGCAAGCGGGATAAAGTTGGATTAATCGTGCGATGTCCAACGACAAACAGGAAGCCGAAAACGTACTTGCTCTGGCACAAATTCACCAGTTTATATTCAAATTATGCAAAAACTTTTCTTATTTAGCTGGGTATCACGGATATTACATGCAATGGATTCCGCTGCACCTAATTCATTTTCGATTTTTACTATTAAGAGAACTCGTAAATCCGTCTGATTTGCAATGAGATTCTAAGAAACAGTGTATTCGGCTATTGCGAAAACATTCGGGCTTGTGCAAAACTTCTCTTCAATTCGCTTGCTCAGTAATCGGTTGGTCTTTGACTAAATATCGCGCAGAATCGCTATGACATATGTGTAAATAAAAAATGCTGAACTGTTTAATTACATAGACCTTATCTTTTACATGTATGTTTAACGGGTGTTTTGATTTAGAAAAAAACACCGATTGTGTATAAGGCGCCCAACTAGTCACTGCTTCTTAATTTTTTCAGGTATACATTTCGGATTACGTGTCAGATTTAAAAAGTTTACTGACATATATTGTTTTTTTGGTACGGTGCGTTTTAATTAATTTTTTGTTATTGTTTATGCTCCATGTCTGCTTCAGCAAACTTTTTTCGCGTTACCTATTTTCTAATAAAGCGTTTTAATCGCCGCCAATTCTTGGTATTAAAAAGCATCATAACAAATTTTCTTTAATTTGTAGAATACATTGCGTGTCAATTATCTAATTTAGACAATTGGAACAGTGCTCTGCTAATAAATGTATTGCCCAGTCCATTTCTGATTTCGGTATATATTTATTTTTCGACTGTCCTCTTTCTGTCTCAATAGAAATACATAATGGAAAAGCAATGCTCTAGGAAGGACTTTCCTTGTCGCAAGTAAACAAAATGGGATTTTATACACTGTTAAAATCTGTAGACATATCATTTGTTCGATATCTTCATTTATTACTATAATGGTTTCACCAACATACCACAGATATGTATGAGAGTAGTTTTTTTAATAATTTGTTGCAGTTTAGTTGTTTCTAGGCATAACATTTCGACGCCAGCTAGTAGATGATCATAAAATATCATCTGCACTCCAAATATATGCGTGAAAAATTAAATTACCCTGAATATCGTTAATTCACATAATGAGGAGAAGTGCTAGGTAATTTGCAAATGTCGGGAATAATTGGTGGATGTATCGATTAGCATACATAAGAAATCGACGATCTTACCAACAGGGATGCTTGTAAATATATATTTGCCGTCGAAAGAAAAATTTCGTTTTATATTTTACATTTTAAAAGTTAAATCTATTTACAAAGGCTTAAGTATCGTGAGCATAAATAGTTGACATTTGAAATTGTTTTGGTTGTGGTGCTGCTTTTAATTTTGTCGTCGGCTAGTGTTGCGGGGTGTCGATGATTAGATTTATTGGCGTTTATAATTTATGTAACTACGGCATATTGTAAATTCTGACCCCGCGTGTGCCAAAAAGTTTTCTGGGACGACGTTTGATGTTATTCACTTTATTAGAATCGGCATCGTCGCTTCCTTGTTGAATTACTTCTCACAAGTTTTTATTAAATGCATCGTAATTCCTGATCCGCCATTGGGCAACTGCCATGGTTTGAATTTCTGTTCATTATCAAGAACGTTGCTTAGTTGATTAATATAATCACAATTATTCATAAGAGTTATACTTCAGCCTTCGTCTCGCTACTTTAATCAGATTTTGTTTTTTGCTTTGAAATTATTTGTTCACTTCTCTGTGCTCCTCATTTATAAAATTGACTGGATTTTGTCGCACGTGAAAATTCTTATAGGCAACACGTAATCTAAGTCAAAATCTTTGCCACCGAAGGCACAGATTCTATTCTTTAATGACAGATGTCAGTTTAGCCAGTTGGAAATTTAGGTTGAAAGTGATGGCAAATAGTTAGCTTTGTAGAAAGGAATGATCAAAACACATAAGTTTCTACATAACTGAAACTTGTTAGTTGTTTGCCACTGGAGTGGCGCAATGGATAATTTGCTTGGCTCAAATTAGTCTATTCTTAAATTAAATATTTCATCAGATATAAAATGCAACTAATACATTGTACCGTTTAGGCTTTATAAGGCATTTATCCGCATCTGACAGATCTATGGTGGCCGATATTTAAACTCGGGCATTGGGCTCAGAGTCGCACATTGCGCCAAACATTGTTTGTCCGAAATTTTCATCAGATGGAATCCGAATTTACATCTAGCCATCTGGGAATTTGATGTCAATTTTCCGTACCTTGGCTCCATTTAACTGTGCTTACATTTCCGTATAAATGACGCATAGACTAACATTAACTAATGAGTGCCAGAGGTGTAGCAGAGTGATCTTGTGGAGGATTTACATTTGCTACTTAATGCAATGTTTAATTTATAACAAAAATACATAAATATATCCTTTTTGATTATATATATATATTCACACCTGCTCATATTTAATTGACATTCAATTGAACGGTAATTTAGATTCAAAAAGAATTTTGGCTGTTATGAATTTCTCTTTATGTAGATCATCAAAGCATGTAACGAAACAATTTAAATAGAGAAGTAGTTTCGACAGATTTCTGAAAATCTACCTTAATTTATAACAAAAATACATAAATATATCCTTTTTGATTATATATATATTCACACCTGCTCATATTTAATTGACATTCAATTGAACGGTAATTTAGATTCAAAAAGAATTTTGGCTGTTATGAATTTCTCTTTATGTAGAGCATTAAAGCATGTAACGAAACAATTAATGTAGAGAAGTAGTTTTGACAGATTTCTGCAAATCTACCTTGTCGATTTCTGCGTTAAAATGTAACTATTATTATTTTTGTTTGGTTGTTCATCTTACTGCATGTATTTTCGCAAATTTCGCCTGCTACGTAATTGTTGAAAGTTTACCAAGTAATTAAACGTCAAAAGTGAATTTGTCCAGTTGCCTAAGTTACAAAAGGCAATAGATTCTCGATTTAAACAAGCAGAAAACTAAATGTAATCTAAACTTTTACATTTTGCACTAGCAAATCTGTCTTATTTACTTAATTAATATTTTTTCATTTAGCCGTAATTTCATTGCGAATTTTACTTAAATTGTCAAAATTCTGTTTAACCAGCTCTATTTCGTTCTGATAGATTTTTAATAAAATTTGACATCTTCTATAAGATTAAATGCTTTTTTAAACATTTCGAACGGTCAATAACTCGTAATTTATCAGCCTGAAACCTGCTATCGAGTTAGTTAACCAGTTTCTGGTTAAGCAATATACAGTTAATATTCTAATAGTGCTTCCCAACCACTTTAGTCTGATGCTGAGAATATTTACCGATACAGCCTTTTTTAAAACAAAGTGTACCATTTGTAGGATAAGCGGCTTCAAATCAAGATTTTCTTTGCCCTCGGTTCTTTGAACTCAGTCGGCGTAGGGCGAAATGCGCAACAATATGACATTGAAAAAATTATAGCAAGAAAAGTAATTGATGATGTTCGAATTCAAAATTGAGTCTAATATAACTAATAAATAACGGAATCGTTTTTAATAATTTATTGCTGATTTATTTTTACAATGGGAGAACTGAACAAGAAATTCAAAAGGGAACGTGAGGCAGTGTTAATAGGATCTAAAACTCTATTAATTTAATGAAGAATGGGATGAGTTTAAATGGCTGATTTGGTCGGAAACCAAATCTGGACAACGTTTAAAGTTTACAGCTGATGTATATTTATCATCTTGAGGCAAAATCTTTGTGTATCGTACACGAAGTTGATTTTACCACAAAGAAGCATAGAATTTCCTTCTTTATCAGATTAATTTCTTATCTTGTAATTATGCAATTTTTTACTTTGGCAAACGTAAGCTGGATTTACAGAGTTACAACGAATTATTCACATTTATCACGATTTTATCAAATAGTAGTTTAACATAGTAAATAAATAAAAAATATGTAATATACATAATCTTACCTAGGTTTCATTTGCTACCTATCATAATTATTGATAAAATTTAATTGTAAACTAAAGTGATTCTCGATCAATACTAGGCGTTTATATATTCGTTAAATTACCTTTTGCTAGTTACGCAATACAAACTACACAGTTATATTAGGATTTTTATTTAAAAAAATGTTTATATGGTTTACTTTCACTGCATATTTGCGGACTCGTCCCTATTTATAACGGATGTTTACTACTCGAGTCATCAAACACTTCCCAACACGAACCGTTTCTAACAGTCATACATTTAATTGAGTGATGACATGATTAACGCGATATGTGATAACGGATATCGATCAAGGCCAGAGTGTATGGATTTACTAGAGAAACAGGTATTCAGAAATAGTTGTAATTCTCAATGTCGGTGAACTATAGCATACATTGATATTTATCATGTTAGTACCATTTACCGACTTGGAAACCATAGTGTTAGTACCATATACCTTTTCGGTATTATAATGTTGGTATCGGTTACTAACACAATAGTCATAGTGTAAGTATCCTATACAGACTCGGTACATATATCATATAGAGTGAGTTAGCGTTGCAGTCGCATTTTCGTGTCTATACGATGTTAGCCACTCTACTGAAAGTTTACACAATCATCTAGGTGATTGTATCGTACTATTATCCTACATTCCTCACCCAAATATTTAGTGGTTAAAGGGCGTAATACCGGCTCCTACTGATGAGTCGCCAGTAAGCACGAAACGAATGTGCATGAGATTATACTTTCCGTTCATGCTGCCTTTGGTTTATCCTGCTGGTCACAACTGAACTAATTTGTTACTAGGTTCGCAACACCTAATACATACTTGCATATATATATTAGCTCTCCGCAACAAACAGTATTTAACTGTAATATATTGAATCGAATGATGTCATGCTTACCGCGAAATTTGATAACTGATATCGATCAAGGCCAGAGTGTTTGGATTTACTGGGTTAACAGGTGTTCATAAATAGTTGTAATTCTCAATTTCGGTGAACTATAGCATAAATTGATATCCATCAGTTGGTACCATGTCCGAATCGGAAACCATAGTGTTAGTACCATGTACCTTTTCGGTACAATAATGTTGGTATCGGCTACTAACACAATAGCCATAGTGTTAGTATCCTTTACAGACTCGGTATATTATATTATATAGTGTGAGTTAGCGTTGAAGTCGCATTGTCGTAGACTTTATATGATATTAGCTTCACTATTGCAGGTTTACACAATCGTCTAGGAGATTGTACCGTCCTATTATCCCACATTCTTCTACCAAATATATAGTGGTTAAAGGGCGTAATACCGGCTCCTACTGATGAGTCGCCAGTAAGCACGAAACGAATGAGCATGAGATTAAACTTTCTGTTCATGCTGCCTTTGGTCTATCCTTCTGGTCATATTCGAACTAATTTGTTACTAGTTGCGCAACACCTAATACACTTTTGCATATATATTAGTTCTTCGCAACAAACAGTAATTAAACAAATTAACCGTTAAATATGTTGTGATCTTGATTTTGGCGATTTTCAACTGAATAGTCATGCAATATGACCAATAGATACTGTTTGTTGCGTAGACATCATTTATGTGCTTTCGTGTATTGGGTGTTGCACAACTGGTAACAAATTAGTTCAAATATGACCAGAAGGATAAACCAAAGACAACGTAGACGGAACTTATAATCTCGTGCGCATTACTTTCGTACTTATTGGCAACTCATCGGTAGGAATCGGTATTACGCCATTTACCCACTACATATTTGAAAGAGGAATTTTGGAAAATTGGACTATACAGTCTCCTATAAGAATGTGCTAATTTCATATGAAGTCTATATATAAGTCTATATATAATAGAAATGCCGAGTGTATAAATGGTACTAACACTATGGTTGCTGAGTCAGCACCTAATAAAAACACGATGTTAGCCGAGTTGGTTCATGGTACCAACAGAATGGATTTCAATGTATGCCAAATATCACTAAAATTGAGAGTTAGAACAACTTCAAAACATTTGGTAATCCAAAAAAATCCACATACTCTGGCTTTGATCGATGTAAGTTATCATTCAATGTAACATATAACAGTTAGATAGTGTTTGTAGCGGAGATCTAATATTTATGCATCATGTACCAACTCTACAACTTTAGTGTTGTTACAGTTTCCTGGTTCGAATTATACTATATAAAGGGAGTTGGCTTTGAAGTAGCAGTTTCTAAAACTCTATATGACGTTTAAAACTTTGTATAGCCGATTTTCCGTCCAATTTTCCACATTCCTCGCCCAATTATATATTGGGTAGAGTGCGTGATACCGGTTCCAACTGATGGGTCGTCAGTAAGTAAGAAATGCAAGTTTACATTAGATTACCTTAAACATTACTTGATTGAGCGAGTGGTGGTAACAATTCTTTAAATCAAGTTTGCGAGCTTGAAGTAAACACCAATTGTGCAGCCGACATTTACAGTCAAGTACAATGTATGCGAGACTACTAGTCAGTTTGCCGTCGTACTCCTAAATATGATCAACGAAGGTTGAAACTCTTCAGTGCGTTGGTAATTTTGTTATGTTGTTCGACGACTGGTTAAATACAATGAGATTGGTGTTTACCTCGAGCTCGCAAACTTGATTTAAAGAATTAAGATTACCTTTTTTGCTCAGGCTGATCTTGGTATATCGTTCTGATACTTTTGAACTAATTTGTCTCTAGGTGCACAACAACAAATAGAAATTGGTTAAAAATCCTTATTTGCCGCAATTAGCAATGGGACGACGTAATCAATAAGTAACGGAATAATGTTGGCCTCAGGCAAACAATGATTCCATTTTCAGTATTATATGTCAAAAATTTATAAAATAGAGCAATAAAAAATTATTTTTCCAGCATTGAGAAGAAAAAATGTCAATTAGTCTTTAAGAACTGTTAGTTATCGCTTCAAATTGGCGACAATCGATAATGTTGAAATTGTAAACACCAGGTGAATGGTGCAATGTATAAATTAAATCACGGCGGCATGCATTCAATAGACATGTCACATTGAAGAATACATATTTTCTTTTTAATGAAAGAGCTTCCTTTGTTAAATATCCTTTTGTATGCCAGTGACACACTGGCATTGTTTACCTGATTGTTGGCATTATTAGCAACACTCTGAGAACGACGTAGTTGTTGCAGCTCTCGTCTTGTCTCCATCAACTCGTTCATGAGGTTCTCCTCTCGCCATCTACTGCCCACATCCTCCACATGGCGATTCTCGCCCGTGGTGTCGTTCACAACGAGAATGTGTGATTGACTAGGTGCCCGCGACAACACCTGATGATGAGTTGTGGTATGATAGACTGCGGGCGGCTGCGATTGCCGAGTATCGATCGACAATAAATCGACCCGAGACGCACCTACGGACTGAGACGTCTGTGTTAATCCGGTTAGCAATTATCATGCGTTTAAAAATGGACATGAATTGTTTTTTTAGTCAGGGTTATTGTTCATAGGTGGTTTTTGTTAATCGTTTATGTGCATATTGTTATGAAAAAAATTACACGCTTCGTTTTAATAATTTTAAAAAATTTAACGGAACAATCATTGCAGCATTATACGCTTACCACTGGATCTAGCAATTGAAGAGGTTCAAAATTTAACAGCAATACACTTGAATTTATTTAAGTCCCCTTCGAGTATTAAACATAAAACTTTTGTACAATGGCTGATGGCGCGGGTGGTGATAACAATTTTTTAACTAAATGTTGTTAACTTGAAATAAACTCTAATCCCATTCTATTTAACCATTCGTCGAACAACATAGCAAAACTACCGTCGGTCACAAGTACTAACTCGTTTGGACCTTCCATGATCATCAACAAAGTACGACGGCAAATTGATTAGCAAGAACCAAACCGCAATGTATGTATATGCAAAGCAAAATAAGATATGCGGCTCTCCCGTCTGGTAGTT
>JAQBSW010001177.1:0-146330 GCA_029291075.1 Eudiplozoon nipponicum | reverse complement strand
GAATTTATGAATGACGTCATACTTTAAGAAAAGCTCAATCAATTTGAGAGGCCACTATTTTTAATTTATTTCTCTGTAACAGGTAAAAACTAAACAATGTCAATTTGGTTGTGGCTTTCTTGCTATCCACGATGTAGAACGCAATTTCATTAGCATTACAGACAGAAAAAAGTTCACTGATTTTTAGTCAACGTACTTCAATATGCTACTTCAACGATTGAAAATCATTCAGGCCAAGTTCAACGACAGAATATGCATCTTTACGAATGACAGTTTGGTATCTTTCCTGTTATGGTCGGATAAAGCATAATTCCAGAATCGGTTTCAAGGCCAAACGTTTCGCTACAACTTCCTACGCCCTTGTCATACACGGCAACGATAAAACTTTCAGCTTGAATATTTCTAAACAACGACGTTATGTTTTTTCATTGTTCACATCGACGTAGCTAATTTTACTCTAGTTAAAGGTTACTGTTACTTTCTATGCTTTATCAAAAGATGTACTCGATGATTTTCAACATTACAATTCTGCACCATGTTTGCAGATATAATCATTGGCGATTTCATTTCGCACCACTTAATACAAATTTCTATCACAGTTACTAAGAACAAATTCATTAAGAATGCAGCACGCTATATGAACAATTGAGCGAATATATGCTCGTTTTTGTTTATTGCGTACGGAAAATATGTAAAAATGTAAAATAATGTAAATGGTGCAGTTTCTGTATGCATAGTATTTTTTTATACTAATTATATTTTGTAAATGGCTACACATTACAGCTACACTAGTCATTAGTTCTAAGTAAATGAAAATATCGCACATCACGTGTGATCCACACCATATTGCCGTATGCCGTATCGCATAAGCGATAAGTATGCACACTTTTTAAAATTAAAGTTATTATATGGCCTCAAATTTGTCTAGAACCTTGTTGGTAGAATGCAATAATAACATCTTTAATTTTAATTATCTCTACACATACTATATTCAATTATTTCTCATTCTAACATGTGAGATATGTTGAAGTATGAAATATCAGTTGAATGGATTCATATCAGCTTATCACGTTTGTGTCATGGTATGGGACGCAAGTAGTACATGGTAAATGGAAAACATAATTCAATTTCAGATAAATATTATTCGATTAAATGTTAAAGTAGGCTTCTATTTTAGTAATACCATTTGCTTGAATGGTCTAAAACGCGTGTAAAAAACTATATATCTTGAGGACCAGCGTTTTGATAAATATTTTATAATTATCTATGCATAATTTTAGAGCTGTCGCATCAGGAAAGATTATTAAGTATTTTGATAATAAAGTAAAATCCTACAAGGGCCAAAATAATTAACTTTTAGTTGTCGTTATAAACCATTATGTCCTTGCAGATATGCAATCCCGTATGGACGAGTAATAGCATTGTGCTCTGTTTCATCTGTTTGATTAATAAACCTCTAAAATTACATCGAAGATGAGCAGGTCCAGTTTCTTGTTTATCCAGTAAAGAAAGAAAACGATGGAGCAGACTAGGCAAGCGTAGATCCATATAATAAAAAAGCTGTGACGCATTAGCAGGAATAGATTCGTGTAAACAAAAATATATTGCAAAATAATTAGAAATAATATATAGACTAAATTTCCATTAATGAACTAGAATGCTACAGCAGCCTGAAGCTTCGTATGTATTCCACCTACCATAAAATTATACTGTTAGTGGTGGACTGTGGTTTGGCGTAAAATTCATCTCATGAAACGCAAAGTTGTTCCATAGAGATCGTTGTAAAAGCCAGTGCATATGTCAATAATAATATAATCCGGAGCTTTATACTAATCTATCAATGCATAGCAGAAGCAACGTGTGACTTCCTGTGTAGAAATAGTTTAATTTGCTAATATCACAGGCCATGAAGTACATCTATCGATCACATTTTAATGATATCTGAAAAATTTAACTCAAGTAACGTGAACAATTTCAAAGCAAACAATGGCCAGTTTTAACGTTTTCGCTAGAAAATATTCCAAGTTTGAGTGAATGTGTCGTTTGATTTTATTCTCCTTACATGGGGCACACTCGAAAATACATTGTTTGTAGAACTTCACAAGTATATCTCCAGAAAAGATATGTTGTAAAACTATCATGCAACCCATGATTATATTGTAACGCGCGGTTTCACGTTACAACACAACGAATCTCAATTTCTTCAGATCCGGTTTTCCTTAGGGTCACATTTACTAATTCTGGTTTTAGGCAATATTTCTCCTAACTGTGAAACAATCGCTGTTAGTTTCAAGCAGTTTTAATTGAGATTTCTGGAGCTGCAATGTTATTTGTAATTAATAGGCTTTTGTTTAAAAATAACACACACCCGCGCGTATTACGCCGATAGCATGCACTGGACTACTGTGTTTTAGCTATCAAAGTCAGGATTCATACTTTTGTGCTCTTCATCAATTATCCGTGACTAGTAACTACACTGCTAAGGCATTCTGGATTTATTTATTGTGATTAATGACTGACTGCTTTTGTGCCTAGATATTAACTTTGTGTTAACAATATTTTATTGTGTTGCCGTCTAGAGCACGGTCAATTTTGATTAACATTGAATTTTAATTTACTTTGCAACATTGTTCATAATACACGTATGATACTTCGACTTAGCCTTCTCGGATCACGACACTGGAAAAGGGGTCCGACGTCAATAAGTTTTGAGACTGATTAGAAACACGTCACACGAGCCTGATTTCTTTCGGCGTCAGCTACCAGGCATATCTTCAGTAAATAAAATGCTACCCAAAAAATACCACCTATATAATCGCTACACATCCCGCAAATTAATAATTCTAAAAATTTGGAATGCTGGATTTTTAGAATGATCTCAATAGGCAGGGTGGGGTTGCAAAACACAAAAATAAGCGATAAATTCACTAGGAGTTTTAACATCAAATGAGTTGTTAGCGGTGAAATTTAGGAAGACTATATTCTCAATCATTGATTATCCAATAATTGAATAATAAGCCAATTAACAAGTCAATATTAATCCTATTTCCTTAATCTTTTACTGGAGCTAGCTTCAGTTTCCATTTATTGCATTCATCTTTTCCTGCTATAAGCTAATGAGGTATTCCAAATCGAAGCTAACAATTTTTAAACAGTTTTTTCATTCATAATATTATCTCTCGGTTTAATTTCGATAGATTCACTAATCAATCTCGTAAACCTATTACGACTAAATATTGTTACGCGTTTGCAATCATTCCAGTTAATAATGTGTCCAATCCCCATTACATGACGAGCGATATGTCCTTACTTACATGCAGTTTCATGTTCACCTCTTCTTAATTTGATTTGACGCATGGTCTCATCAACATACATGAGACTACAATCATTGCAAGGAATTGCATATATTCCTGACGTTTCTAAGTGTGCAATCTTTTCTTTTTGGTTAGGTATTACATTGCCTTGTGTAAGGGATTATTTTATAACGGTCCTTATATTGTATTTTAAAGCTAATGATTTCACTTTCCTACTTATTATGGAATGCGGTAGTACCATGACCTTACGCTCTTCCTTCTCCTTATCCACATTTATGTACTTTAAACTAGGATTAGTTTTTTTTTCATGACATCAATCATTGTTGCATCTATTAAATGAAGACGATAACCATTAACCTTGAATATGTCGCACAGTGTTCCTATGCTTTATATCTGTTAATCTGAGACTTTAAGATACCGACTTTCATACGATAGGGGTGATTGGGCTTGAAATTAAGAAGGATTCCGGAATAAGTATCCTTTCTATAAATGTCTCTTTCTGATTTCTTACTATTTCTAATTAATTTGACATCCAAAGTGGTTGTTAACCTGACGATTCCCTTTCCAGAGTAGATTGAAGTTCGCTTATGAGATTAGCTAAATTTAAGAAATTTATCATTTCATTATCACCATGGTTCCAGATCATTAATATGTCATCCAAGAAACGTAGGTACAATTTTGGTTTCATTGGAGTCTTATCTAAAAGATTATTTTCAAAGTAATGCACAATGATAGTTTCTATTGGGACCGGCAAAGGTTGTCTCATTAGATAACCTCGAATTCTTTTATAAAATTCTTTCCGAAATTTAAAATAAGTAGAGGACATACAACTACACATCATCTCCATGACGTGCCCAATCGTCATTTTATTTCCCTCTAATATTAAAGTGTGATTTACAAAAAAAACATCGAAAACAATCCAAAGCCTCAGATAACGGTATATTCGTGTACATAGATACCTCATCTAAGCTTACCAATCTATCCTTTTAATCTAGTGCACATTTATCAACAATTTCGACCAACTGATATGAGTTTAACAGGTATGTTCTAAGAAATAGGAATATTTTCTTATTCTATGACACAAAAACTTATAAATTTTACATGTTTGGAGAGTTGGACATTCACAATAATTCGTAATAGATTACCAGGCTTGTGCACTTTAACTAAACCATACATTATATGTATGAGAGTCTTACCATGCGTTGAATCCAATTCATCACTATCAATTATATTGTTGATTAATAATTTTACTTGCCCTTGTAACCCATTCGTGAGGTCTTTAGTTATTTTAGTTTATACTTCTGCATTACTTAACTGTTCTAACATTTTATTATTATAATCGGAATGACTTATCAGAACTGTAGTTTCTCCTTTATCCGCTTTTAGACATATAACATTATTTGATACTAAAGCCTTTATCTTCTTGGTGGGTTAAAACCATTGAGTCAACATCCAATTCAAATTTCACCCTATCCTTGTCTGAAAGATGTTTTTCCGTTTTCACTGTCTCTTAAACACCTCAATTCTAACCGAACTTCATTAGGAATAACCATGTTTAAACCACAGTTAAGTAGTTCAACTTGATTCCTCTCAAGATCCACTGTTGATAGGTTTACTATTCTATTAGTCACGAATAAATTACTACTTTCTTGGGGTCTATGAATTCCCAAATCAGTTTTTTATCATGTCTAATTCTGACTTTTTTATTTTCCTATTACGGGCTTTATCCCCGAAAACCTCAATTCATTTAGAATCATCTGCATGCAAAACAGAAGTTAACACTGATCTTAATTTAGTTTTCTTCTTAATAAGTAATATTTTACGTTTAACTAAATCACGAATCCTTGTGTTCATAATATTTATACAAAGATCATGCTTAAGAGACAGGCCATACGTATTTAACTTATATTTTAATTTAAAACGAAAACATTTAGAAATAATATCCTGTTTTTAAAAAATTTAAAAAGTAAATATTTGACACTTGCTTCACGAGTTGCTTCATTATATTGGTGTATTTTTTATACCACTTAACGGCGTTCCGGATTTAATTTCATGCTAAATGTTCCTTAAACGAAAAACATTTTTGTGAAACTGGATTTAACTAAATTATTTGATCTGCGATTTGGCTAACGCAGTAACTTTGTTCCAGTAATTTTCTTTTTTTACAAATTATTCCGGATGCCTTTATCGACAGCCTTCGTCAGTTGGTCCATCCTCACCTGTCTTAAAAAACCAAAAATAATGAAGCAAGCGCGGTGTTTCCTCTGGCTCTAATATTTATAATTAAGACTGATCTTTCACTAGATTGTCCCGTGTCACATGTTCGTATGTGCATTTCTGTAACTATTATGTTCATCTAAGTGAGACTAGAGTGGCTGAATAATAATTTACCATTTACATGTTTTAGACTATTTGTTTTATACACTCCATGTAAAATGACGTAACTGAAATTGCCCTCACATTTTATGATGGGGGAGACCAATAATTCAGAAACACTCGTCATAAACACATGCCATTATGAGTGATAAAATTAGAAATCCGGATTAAGTATTCTTGCTATAAACATCTATTTCCAATTTCTGACCATTTCTAATTAGTTTGACATCAAGAATGGTAATTAACCTGATGATACTTTTCCAGTAGTACACCAATACCTTTAAAATACAATATAAAGACAGTTTTAAACAATCCCTTATTCTAAGCACTATACTCACTAACCAAAAAAGGTTGCTCCCTTGGAATTATCAGGGGTATATGAAATCCCTTGCAATAATTGTAGTCCCATGTATACACTGAGACCATGCATTCCAATCAAAGTAAGAAGAGGTGAACATAAAACAGCATGTAAGTATGGACATTTGCTAAATCTGATCTTGCTTGTCATGTAGTGGGGACTGGACACGCAATTAACTGGGATGATTACAATCGTATAGCAATTTGTAATCGTAATAAGGTGACGAGGTAGCTTAGAGAATTTATCGAAATTAAATCTAGAGATAATAATATGATTGAAACAGCTGTTGAAAAATCGTTAGATTCGATTTGGAATACCGCAGTAGCTTGTAGTAGTATTTTTGCGGGTAGCTATCTAGTTCGTGATTCTGTACCCTTCCTACATATCCATGGTGGCTATTGTTACTACCCGTACTCATGATCAGTCTCTGATCTTTTTCGGATGGTTGATGTGAGAAGGCTAAAACGAGTTATCACAAGTATATTGTACACAATGTTGCAAATAGAAATAGAATTCACAGTTAGTCCAAATTGACCGTACTCTAGACGGCAATAAAAACAAATTTTAACACAAATGAATGTCTTAAACACCAGTCACAGTCAAACTAAATTTTCCGTACTCTAGATGGCAAAAGCAAAAACATTATTCACCAAGGTGAATGTTTCATGCACAAGTCACGGTTAAACAAAATTATCTATGCACTAGACGGTGGTAAGATGAACGCTATTTATAAATTTGCATGTCTTTCACACAAGCAATTATTCCTTCACAAATGTCTGAATTGAAATGAATATATGCAACCGATTGAAAATACATGATGATATGAACATAGTCACTGTTAAAAGTTGTCACTGAAAATAAAATGAGATTCGTGTAAATACTTCAATGACAAAAATTCACAAATAATTAGTTTACTGTTTGCTATGTTTTTAACTTATGTCATTATAATAATCCATTATTCTCTGAAATTTGGATAGGCATAGTTAAATGTGAACAGTAAATCCCTCGCGTAAACTGCGAATAATCCAACTGAGCGAAATAAATCCACTGTGACACAATAATCCACCGCGTGTTCCATGCGTATCGCGCGCGGTTCTGTCTATTTTATAAACAACCCTATTAATTACAAATAAAATTGCAGCTCAAGAAATCTCAATTAAAACTGCTTGAAAATAACAGAGATTGTTTCTAAAATCAAAGTTAAGAGAAATATTATGTAAGAACAGAGTTAGATTATTTGACCTTAAAGAGCACTTGTCAAAATCGAACATCGTTGGGTTGTAACGCGGAGCCTCGTGTTACAAGCTAATGGCAGGAAAACACGATTGCATGAATTTGATACAAAAGCTATCTCCAGTAAAAGATAAAGAAAATCGGATTAAGATTCACTTATTTGTGAGCTTATTATTCAATTAGTGGCTAATCAATGATTGAGAATAAAGTCTTCCGAAATTTCACATCTATCTATTCACTTGATGTTAAAACTCCTAGTGATTTGAATGCTTATTTTTGTGTCATTCAACCCCACCCTACCTATTAAGATCATTCTAATAATACAGCATTTCTTATGTTTAGAATTAATAATTAGTCTGACGCGTGCAAATGGTAAATTAATTTCTATTGACTGCAGATTCATTTAAATGTGCGTACATGTGTATCAATTATATTTATCTGAATCTTTTTAGTTATGTATACACATACACATGCACATGCGTGACGTTAACCTATTCAATGTTATGCCAATAACTATTTTTAACAAGTCTATTCTAAATACAACCTGAGTTGTTTTAATTTAAATTAAACACGTGCATTGGCCATTCGGATTTCTTATTTTATCACTCATAATGGCATGTGTTTATGACGAGTGTTTCTGAATTATTGGTCTCCCCAAATTTGAAAATGTGAGAGCAATTTCAGTTACGTCATTTTCCATGGGGTATATAAAACAAATAGTCTAACGCATGCAAATGGTAAATTCTTGTTCAGCCATTCTATTCTCACTTAGATGAATATAACAGTTACGGAAATGCACTTACACACATGTGACACTTGAATATCTAGAGAAAGATCAGTCTGAATTATAATTATTATAGCCTGAGGAAATATCGCGCTTGCTTCATTTGTTTGGTATTTTAAAACTGGTGAGGATGGACCAACTGAAGAAGGCTGCCGATAAAGCCAGTCGTAATATTTTGGTAAAGAAAGAAAACTACTGGACAAAGAACAACTGCGTTACTCAAAACACAGATCCGGTAATTTCGTTTAATCCAGTTTCGCAAACATTTTCTTCGTTTAAATCTATTCCTCGTCATACGATGACCAAGGATTAGCAGAGCTCGTACTAAATACATTTTAACCTACCGGTGTCTGCATAAGGCATATAAATTTTCATTTGATTAAAACCAAATTTACAATAATATTTGAAAACACCCAGGTGTTCTGCAAATCTTTAAATGTCACAGACGACCGAATGTTCTTAAATGAAATTACTTTGGAAGTTACAACCTAAAACATTGCGGTAAAGTACGATGCTCAACAAAAATCCTTGAGATTATGGGAATGTTTTTTCATCACAGTTTATTTTGCGTTAGTGCTCTGTTAATTCGCAAAGTAGTTTATGATATGTTCTTCATTTAAGTGTAGGTCTGAAGTAAAAATCCAAATTTTCATCAAGATACGACATTCAGTAGTTTGTGTCATTGCCAATTGTGCAATTTATGATTCTCTAAATGATTTCTGCTGCACACATAGAAAGAAAATGCATGTTAATATACACAAATAAAACAAAAAATGAATGATAGCAGCAATATTTTCTATATCTTCAGGAATTATGGGAATTTGCTTGTAGACTTTTCTTAAGTGAATCAAAAAATAGTTCCTACCACTGAATTTTTATGTTCGGATTTTGATATGCATATATTTTCTTCATAGATTTTAGCTAACCATAAAACCCGCTTTTGAAATTAAGCATAATGCTTTTGAAGACTTTTTTTGTTCATCTCAAGTGACTCTAAGATTTGCATAAAGATATATCCCCGCTAAAGACCAGTAGTTTGACCACTTGTATTGACAGATAGCAATTATTCAATAACAAAAAGCTTACTTCTGAAATCGAACGAGAACTAACGCCATCCAATTTTTTTGTGAATCTTGATCGAATTATGTTATTGTATGGACGGGTAACATGCTATTCCATCCGTTCTCAAAATTTACCTTAAAATTATGTTCGAGGCCAGTTGTTGAGTCTGTAATATTTTAACTTACAAATCTACAATTAATCAAAATTTAAAAAAGCAAATCTAGTTTTAAAAATTTTGCGAGACTTTGGCTATGATAAATTTGAGAGAAAGTTCGCTTCGTAAACCTAAATTAAGAATGCGATTATGACAACCTGAAATGTAAAAAGGCTCACTGGTAGCTGTTGCTAGATAGCAGTATCATAATCACACTTGAAAATTCATAAAGCTGTCCCAGAGTTTACAGTTTATTAAATCGTGGACTTTAAATTTATTAGGTTTATTTGTTCACTTTGGTGTTAGCCCTGATAAATTAACCAAATCAATTGTTCATTTGGTTTACGGCTATCATTAGCATCAATTAATTCATTTGTCATCCTACTTGGACGGAAGCAATCGTTTGAAATTCATCAATGGTGGAATCGATGATGTTTTTTTCTTTTTGTGTGGTGCCATAGGTGATACTCAAATTGCTAATTCTGTCACTACATGCGCCATATATTTCCCGAGTAAGCAAATCCGCTGTTCCTGAGTTGTAACGTATGCCTATAATTTTTGAGAACTGACATTTGTTGGAGAACGGTGTGGACAATTTTGAGTAGAGTAGAAGAATCTTCAATGGTTATAGTACAATATCTTTTGCGCATTTTGATTGTGTTCGCTATTTATACTGATGTGTCATATTTGGTCGAAATTTTTCGTAATTCTTCAAATAATCACTGCTGCGTACAAGACAAAACTAAATTTTCCACGGTTATCTCTAAGAGTGATAACCTGGCTTCGTTGCATGAGTAACAAATGGGTAGAATTTTGTATAAAATTTGGTTCTAGAACTCTAAATTATATTTCAAAGCGTTTTCAAATTTTGTCTATCGACATTGTTCGTCTCGATGAAATTTGAAAGACAGATGAGTTGTCAATAAATCTACGTGTACTACGCATTCGGTAAGATTCTTCTTATACAAATGCTTAATCAAGTCACTCAAATATTATATTTTGGCCGAGGTACATCATGTCTATTTTTTCATATTTTTAATGATCTTTTCAGCTTCCGTGGGGCCTCGCAAGAATTCAACCTTTTCTTGGAGTCTAATAATGTGATTTTGTGACTGAGTTCAGAAAACATTCTAAGCTAAATCTAATTTCCTACTAGTTGTACAATGTTTAACACATAATTACTTTTGTATAAATTGGCCGCAAAGAAGATATATAAATATTTCCTATTTAATAAAATTATGTCAAAATTACCTCGAAATGTTATAGTTTATATCAATCAAGGCCAGAGAGTATAGATTTCCTAGAGCAACATGTGATAAAAACTGATTTTAATTTTCCATTATGTTGAAATTTTGCCTATCCTGAAAACCATTTTAGGTGCCCAGTACAGGTTCAGTATGTTTAAAATCTTTGTGTTGTTAACCGATCCAGTCTAGATATTTTTGAACAATCAATTTGTTTGTATCCGTTATGGGTTCGGTATTTAAAAACCACGGGCTCAGTATATATTTTATATGGCGAAGTGGCTTTGAAGTCGCATTGTCGAATTCCTTATGTGAAGTTAACTCAATTGTAGCTTAATTACACAAAACTATAAATGATTGTACCGTAAAGTTGTCCCACATGTCTTTACCAAAAATATAGAGATTATTTGGCAAATAATTAGCTCCACTTTATGAGTACCCTCTAAGCACGAAACGCATGTGTATATGAGATTTAACGTTCAGTGCATGTTGGTTTTCTTTTATACTCCCAATCATATTTGCATTGCCGAAGACTTTATATGAATTTAACTCCATTACTGCTTGAAAATACGTTCGTATAGGAGTTTGTACCGTCCAAATGCTCCACATTTCTTGACCAAGTATGTAGTTGGTATAAGGCATAGTACCGTCTCCTAATCATGAGTCGCCAGTAAGCACAATACCCTTGTGTACATTAAATTTTTTTTGCTCATACAGAAATTTGCTTAACATTTTGTTCCTATTTGAATTAATTTGTTACTAGGTACGCAATATCTTTTAGACAATTTAATATATTTTAGTTCTTTGCAGCAAAGAATATATAAATCAAAAAGATTTGTGTTGAAGACCTGAGGTAGCCTCTGGCTAACTTTATTTGTGAGAAATATGGTAAAAACAAATTCGACGTGCATATTAAACAGTTCACAATCACCATCTCAAACGAAGACATTATCATCTATCAATGGGGCGGGCGTATTTAATAGCTTTCATAACATTTAATGAATGGATAAAAATTTAATACTACATAAAACATAACAGAGACTTTACATAAATAAAAATTATATTATTAAAATCATACATGCCCTAAAAATACTACACATGATTGTACCCTTCTTATGTGCAAAAACAAAAAGAAATTTTATCAGATATAAGAAAATTTTCTTTCTCATGGTCTTCTCAAATATCTACTCATGAACATATCTTTATATATAAATTGGAAAGCAAAACAAGATAGAAATATGTGAACAAAGCGAGTGTGAAAAATAGAAACCAATCAAATTTCGTGCGTCACATCCAGTTCAAGCTCAATGCTTGTACGTGCTTCTTCTGCTTACATAAATCCGGCTGCAATTTATTTATCCATAAGGCTTCGTATGTGGCTAGCTCCCTTTTGTTTCTGCATTTAGTAATTTCTTTGAATGCTACGTCTGGAGAACATACGTGCGTTGTTTCGATGATGTGTTGCGCAATAGCAGACGTGTATTCATCATTTGATTTAAAACAGGCGTTCAAGTTGCAATGTTCTCTCATTCGAGTAATTAACCGTCTGGTCAAATCGGCCTACGTAAGTTGATCGACAACTTGCGCATGTATATTGGTAAATAATATTTGATATCGACATTAACAGCTGTTTCTCTTTGATTGCTGGTAAAGGCAAGTGTGTTACCCTAAATAACACTCGTAGTTTGGCTGCATTAAATGTGCGTGTCAATGCTGTTTCAACTTTCTTTTGTGCCATTCCGGAAACTGCATCCCCCTTAAATGGGATGTTTAGGTAGACGGTTTTCTTTTCTGGCCCATAGTACGTCTGTTTCTGATTAACTCCCCTTTTAATAATTGATTCAATTAATTGTCTGGGATAGCCATTAGACATTAAATCATTAATTGCTTTATTATATTCATTTTCTTTAGAATCTTGACTAACCAACCTGTCAATTCTTGAAAAGCAACCAAGAACTGTTGATAATTTATATTGAAATGGCACAAAACTGCTGTAATTCAAATACTGTACAGACCATGTTGGTTTATGGTAAATTTTTCTGTTTAATTTACCATTAGTTTCTTTCTTTAATAGTACATCTAGGAAAGGCAGACAGTCATCTTTCTCGTGCTCTGACGTAAAACCGATATTCTTATGTGCTTTGTTGAAACTTTGAAGCAATGTTCGTGATTGCGACCTGTTTTTAAGTACAAGAAATATATCATCCACGTACCGTATATATTGAGCACATTTACTTATGTCACTCTTTAATGATGTATTTTCTAGGTGCCCTAGAAAAATCTCAGCCAACACTGGAGATGAGGGGCTTCCCATTGCGACACCATCAGTCTGTTTGTAGATGTTTCCATTAAAACGAAATCGTACGTCTTTCGTGCATAATAAGATAAGCTTGCGTAGAGTTTGACCTGGCACCGGCGATGGTAATATATCGTGTTCTAACGCTTTGACTATAATGTCAATGGTTTCATCAATTGGAACATTTGTAAACAAAGACGTAACATCAAAAGATACCATAATCTTTTTTTTTAACATTTATATCTTGAATTTTGTTTACAAACTCAAACGAATCGGCAACCGAATGATTACCTAGTAGTTTACGTAATGGTTCAAGTAAACGAACTAGCCATTTAGCTAGTGCATGAAACGGAGAATTTACCATTGATAAAATTGGCCTCATAGGACAACCTCTTTTGTGTGTTTTTGGTAATCCGTACATTATTGGTGTAGATGATCCAACTGGCTTGAGCTTCTGTGCAGTGGCCTCATCAATAAAACCGGCATCTGTCAAAATCTTAATTTCATTAATTACTTTGCGCTCCACCTTGTCTATTTCATCTGATTTATCGTCTAGACGTGTGAATTTTGTATTGTCATTTAACACGTTTTCCATCTTTTGTACGTATTCAGATTTGTCCATTATAACTGCGCTCTTTCCTTTATCAGCGCGTAGTATTTTGATGTCTGCGTTTCTGCTGATATTTCTAAGTGCATTTAGATGCTGCTTTGTCAACGCATGCTGCTCTGCACATTTAGACGATTTCAAGTTTGAAGCCTGATCAACTAGTGTAGCCTTGAACCAATTTTTATAATCAATACTGGTAGGCTCCAAGTCATCCGTTTGTTCAAATAACAATTCAAATGCTGCCTCAAAATCAACATCGCATTTATTAGAAGGATGTATTCCATAATTTCAGCCCATCGATAGTGCCTCCATTGTTAGCTGATCGATTGGCACTTTTGATAAGTTAAGCACACGCTTATCAAGATCGGTCGGTATTAAATCACACAAAACTCCAGGTTTTACATCTTTTTCCAATTTATTCAAAATTCTTCCTTTATCTTTCTTCATAACTGTCGGCAAAAACATCAAAAATTTCATTCATGCAAAAAGTCTTAGTTCATCTAATACACAAGATACAAACCCAATTCTTGCCTGTAACACTGCTTCATCTTCCTTCAACTGCTCAATTTTACAATACGCCAACCTTGTAAGATTTCTTCCGTTTACTCGTAGTTTTGACTTTCCTTAACTGCGTACCAAATCACCAGGGAACCGTAATTGTTTAATACACAGATAATAATGATTTAACCACATTTGCGTTCTTTGCGCTCTACACTTTAACGTCACTAGTTCATCTAGTTTTCTGAAAGATTCTTTTGAAATGCGAGCTTTAATAAAATTCATTGTGCAAAAACAAAAAGAAATTTTATCAGATATAAGAAAATTTTCTTTCTCATGGTCTTCTCAAATATCAACTCATGAACATATCTTTATATATAAATTGGAAAGCAAAACAAGATAGAAATATGTGAACAAAGAGAGTGTGAAAAATAGAAACCAATCAAATTGCGTGCGTCACATCCAGTTCAAACTCAATGCTTGTACGTACATCTTCTGCTTACATAAATCCGGCTGCAATTTGTTTATCCATAAGGCTTCGTATGTGGCTAGCTCCTTTTTGTTTTGCATTTAGTAATTACTTTGAATGCTACGTCTGGAGAACATACGTGCGATGTTTCGATGATGTGTTGCGCAATAGAAGACGTGTATTCACCATTTGATTTAAAACAGGCGTTCAAGTTGCAATGTTTTCTCATTCGAGTAATTAACCGTCTGCTATTGCGCAACATATCATCGAAACATCGCACGTATGTTCTCCAGACGTAGCATTCAAAGTAATTAATGAATGTAAAAACAAAAGGGAGCTAGCCACATACGAAGCCTTATGGATAAATAAATTGCAGCCGGATTTATGTAAGCAGAAGAAGCACGTACAAGCATTGAGTTTGAACTGGATGTGACGCACGCAATTTGATTGGTTTCTATTTTTCACACTCTCTTTGTTCACATATTTCTATCTTGTTTTGCTTTCCAATTTATATATAAATATATGTTCATGAGTAGATATTTGAGAAGACCATGAGAAAGAAAATTTTCTTATATCTGATAAAATTTCTTTTTGTTTTTGCACAAAGGAAGGGTACAATGAATTTTATTAAAGCTCGCTTTTCAAAAGAATCTTTCAGAAAACTAGACGAACTAGTGACGTTAAAGTGTAGAGCGCAAAGAACGCAATTGTGGTTAAAACATTATTATCAGTGTATTAAACAATTACGGTTCCCAGGTGATTTGGTACGTAGTTTACGAAAGTCAAAACTACGAGTCAACCGAAGAAATCTTACACGGTTGGCTTATTCTAATATTGAGCAGTTGAAGGAAGATGAAGCAGTGCTACAGGCAAGAATTGGATGTGTATCTTGTGTATTAGATGAACTAAGTCTTTTTGCAAGAATGAAATTTTTGATGTTTTTGCCGACAGTTATGAGGAAAGATAAAGCAAGAATTTTGAACAAATTGGAAAAAGATGTAAAGCCTGGAGTTTTGTGTGATTTAATACCGACCGATCTTGATAAGCGTGTGCTTAACTTATCAAAAGTGCCAATCGATCAGCTAACAATGGAGGCACTATCGATGGGCCGAAATTATGGAATACATCCTTCTAATAAATGCGATGTTGATTTTGAGGCAGCATTTGAATTGTTATTTGAACAAACAGCTGACTTGGAGCCTACAAGTATTGATTATAAAAATTGGTTCAAGGCTAAACTAGTTGATCAGGCTTCACACTTCTAAAATTCACACGTCTAGACGATAAATCAGATGAAATAGACAAGGTGGAGCGCAAAGTAATAAATGAAATTAAGATTTTGACAGATGCCGGTTTTATTGATGAGGCCACTGCACAGAAGCTCAAGCCAGTTGGATCATCTACACCAATAATGTACGGATTACCAAAAACACACAAAAGAGGTTGTCCTATGAGGCCAATTTTATCAATGGTAAATTCTCCGTTTCATGCACTAGCTAAATGGCTAGTTCGTTTACTTGAACCATTACGTAAACTACTAGGTAATCATTCGGTTGCCGATTCGTTTGAGTTTGTAAACAAAATTCAAGATATAAATGTTAAAAACAAGATTATGGTATCTTTTGATGTTACGTCTTTGTTTACAAATGTTCCAATTGATGAAACCATTGACATTATAGTCAAAGCGGTAGAACACGATATATTACCATCGCCGGTGCCAGGTCAAACTCTACGCAAGCTTATCTTATTATGCACGAAAGACGTACGATTTCGTTTTAATGGAAACATCTACAAACAGACTGATGGTGTCGCAATGGGAAGCCCCTTATCTCCAGTGTTGGCTGAGATTTTTCTAGGGCACCTAGAAAATACATCATTAAAGAGTGACATAAGTAAATGTGCTCAATATATACGGTACGTGGATGATATATTTCTTGTACTTAAGAACAGGTCGCAATCACGAACATTGCTTCAAAGTTTCAACAAAGCACATAAGAATATCGGTTTCACGTCAGAGCACGAGAAAGATGACTGTCTGCATTTCCTAGATGTACTATTAAAGAAAGAAACTAATGGTAAATTAAACAGAACAATTTACCATAAACCAACATGGTCTGCACAGTATTTGCATTACAGCAGTTTTGTGCCATTTCAATATAAATTATCAACAGTTCGTGGTTGCTTTTCAAGAATTGACAGGTTGGTTAGTCAAGATTCTAAAGAAAATGAATATAATAAAGCAATTAACGATTTAATGTCTAATGGCTATCCCAGACAATTAATTGAATCAATTATTAAAAGGGGAGTTAACCAGAAACAGACGTACTATGGGCCAGAAAAGAAAACCGTCTACCTAAACATCCCATTTAAGGGGGATGCAGTTTCCCGAATGGCACAAAAGAAAGTTGAAGCAGCATTGACACGCACATTTAATGCAGCCAAACTACGAGTGTTATTTAGGGTAACACACTTGCCTTTACCAGCAATCAAAGAGAAACAGCCGTTAATGTCGATATCAAATATTATTTACCAATATACATGCGCAAGTTGTCGATCAACTTACGTAGGCCGATCGACCAGACGATTAATTACTCGAATGAGAGAATATTGCAACTTGAACGCCTGTTTTAAATCAAATGGTGAATACACGTCTGCTATTGCGCAACACATCATCGAAACAACGCGCGTATGTTCTCCAGACGTAGCATTCAAAGTAATTACTAAATGCAGAAACAAAAGGGAGCTAGCCACATACGAAGCCTTATGGATTAACAAATTGCCCACTACGTTCAACATCAGAGATCAAAATTCTTTTAATTGTACACGCTTCGTTGTGGTTCATTTCAAAATAATCTGTTTTGTCTCGACAATGAGTTGTGTTTATTGTTTCAGCGATAAATTTTCCTTGTTTCATAAAAAGTTCTGTTAACTTCAAGATGCTTAATTATACATAAGACAATTCCGATTTCCATTAAAATGTCTAGTCATAATTGTGTGCAGAAATATCGGAATTGTACTAATAGTGACACAGTATGTATTCGTAGAAGTCAAATACCGTCGTTAACTTTGACTCAGAGTGTAAGAAATATTAAAATGTGTGCATGTGGTTGTGTGATTAAATGTAAGCTAGTGCTACTTTGCACATTAAAGCCAGATTGATCATTATACACTCAGCTTCCTTTAGGCAATAATCGATCTGCTCTAATTAATTCTAGAAATGAATCATCTTTTAATTAAAATTCTACTGTGTTCTTTAAAAGCGGTAAGTAGTCCAGACATTATTCTTTTTTGTTAGTATTTTTTTACACATCCAATCAAAACAGTATGTTTGTCGAAACCAATCCACTCTTAGCAAAGTCTGGCCAGTTATTACTCAGTGTAGATTTCTTCCTTCTCGTAACGCCTTTCGAAGCTTCATCGCTTTCATTTTGAATGTGTCCGCAATTATTGGTTGTGTGTCTCTTTAAGACACGTCAGTTACTTTTTAAGGCCTATTGGTAACGTTTATGGTCCAGGCAAAATTCACTTAATTTAAATTAATAATTTACACGTTCAATCAGAGGTTCAGAGCATTAAATTTATTACCTAACAAAGCTATTTTCTTGTCTTTTTCAGACAATACAGACAATAAAATTAAACAATAACTGATTGCGCGTGTGGTGGTAACAATTCTTTGAGTCAAGTTTGCGAGCTTGAAGCAAACACCAATCCCACTTTATTTAACCAGTCGTCGAACAACAGCAAAACTACCGTCAGTCGTAAAGCACTGACGCGTTGCTTAATTGTAATATATATATATATATATATATATATATATATATATATATATATATATATATATATATATATAAAGACATACTGATGAACTGTTGTTTATGCATTGCGAGAGAGACGGTGAGAGAAGAGGCACGTAGATCGATAGGCGGATTGAGATATATGAGTAGAGACCGATTGCCTGATATATAAATATATGTATATATATATATATATATATATATAGAAAAATAGATTTTTTGAAATTGTTATGCGGTGTGTTAAAAAATAGATTGTTGGATAAATATATGAATAGGTAGGTAGATGTGTAGATGGAAAGTATTACCTTCATTTATCTTTATCTATGTATATCTATATTTATATATGTTTATCTATCTGCTCATCTACCTACTCGCTTACCAATCTATCTTTAAATCTACCCATATATTTTTTTCTCTCTATATACGTAAGTCCACTTATATATCATTCAATCTATATATGTATCTCAAACCTATCTGTAGAATATATATATATATATATATATATATGTTTATTTTCTTTTATTTTATTATTTTTTCTTTTTTTAAAATACAATTGGATTGGTCTTTACTTCAAGATCGAAAACTTGATTTGAAGAATTGCTACCACCGCTCAGGCAATCAATTATTGTTTGGTTCATCCAGTATATCGATTTCGTTCTTATTGGGAACTCATCAAGAAATGTTCAAAATTTGCCGTGGGCAGGGCTCAAAACTGGGCACGTTTGCAACAGAATCTGGAGTTCTAACAACTAAGCCATCCTACCGAAGTAGTTAGAGCTTGGGATTCCGAATCAGACGTGCCCAGGTTCGAGCCCTGTCCGCGGCAAATACTGAATAGTTGCATTCTAATAAAGGACGAAACCGATCTTCTGGATGAATTGCCTTTTCTACACTATACAATACATAATTTATACTGAAAAAGAAATGTACATAATTAGACTGGTGTTAATATGACGATTGCAACCTTGAGTAAAAATTATTTTTATTAACGCCGGCGCAACTAATGTTTGTTTTATATATATGTGTGTGTTCATGCTTGTTTTTAGCTGAGACTGTACTTAGTTACTGCGCGCTAAAACTCATCCAAGTGAGATTACAGTGATCTAAGAGCACATAAAAATTCACTAGATAAGAGTATGCCTCGTCTACCTTTGTGTGGGCGCTTGGTTATGGCTGAGAAGTTATCAGTTACACATAATTGACTGCACATGTATCACTCATCAAAGTGAAACTATAGTGATAAATGCCAATTCATCTTTGCCCATGTCAGACATATTAATTACACTTATTTTTCTAAATTATGGATTTTTGAGTGGAAACCGGGTATGGAAGAGGTGAGATACAGTTATTATACGGTCGCAGAAATTTCACCATAAATTATCAAACTTTTGTACTTTCTTACTTAGTTTGGATTTATCTAGCACCACGAGCTTCCAATCCTCTTTTGTTTTATCTGACTTCACTTATTTCCAATAATGGTAAAATTTACTTATAAGTCCTGGACATTCACAATAATTCTCAAAATGTTACCTCATTTATGCACCTTTAATAAATCATATTTACTTGGCGCAACTGCATCTGTTTGTATGTGAGATTTTAAAATATATTCATATTTTTAAGAGACTAATTCTTATTTAGCTTTTACCTGATTATCGGGTTGCGATCCGATTTGTTTGCATCCACTGTCTTACTGATTTGTTCTCCAGAATTTTCGATATCCGGATACGGATATCTTTTTCAATGGAAAGCTCATCATAATAAGTTGACAATCAATATGTCAAGTGGAACTATTAGTTTAAACTGCTCCATTTATACTTTTTGTTAGATCTCTTAAGCATAAAATGCTAGGAAAGTGTATATGTCTGCATCTGTACACGCTTCGAAATGAGATTACAGTGATTTAGTCACAATCATTGACAACTCACTAAATAAGCGTACGCCAAGCCTGTGTGTATGTATTCTCGTTTGTTTTAGATTGAGGAGTAATCAACTATTGCACGTGTATACTCATCCCAGGGAAATTACAGCGATTTAGCAACATCTGACTAATCACTAGATAAGCATATGCCACATCTGTGTGTTTGTGTGTGTGTGTGTGAGCGTTTGCCCAAGACTGAGAAATAATCTGTTACATGTAAATAACGGCACGTGTAACTGAAATTAACATGAAACTAAAATGATAACTGTCATTTCCTAAACGCACACGTCAGACCTATTTTTACACGTACTATCCTAAATGAAGTAATAACGAGTGGCATCCTGGTGAGGAAGGGGCAAGATACTGTGAATAAAGTAAAAAAATTCGAAATAGCAAAATCAAGTTAGAAACGGAAAAGTGTTCTGTTAAGGTGGATAGTTAAAATAAAATAAAAAAAGGGGATCGTAAAAGAAGTTGAAAATTGTCTGATAAAGAAAGATGCAAACATAAATGTTTGTTAAAAGGTGCTACACTAACAACAGAACGTAAGGTAACGGATAAAATAAGATAACGAGTAATCAAGGATGAAATAATAAGATAATCAAAAATAAATTAGTCGATATTGAATTACTCACTCTCCACCTCTGTAAGTTAATATTATTCCAGTGTTCTTATTCTTTCACTTGAGCGAGTTTCTGATTCTGATTCTGATTCGTGCAATCGTCGTTTTCTACCACTATTTAGTGCTGTATTCCAAATAAGACCTAGTGATTTTTCTACTGCTCTTTCATTCATTATGCCATTTCTCGATTTAATTTCGATGGATTCTCTAATCAGTCTAGTCGATCTGCTACGGCTACAAATTGATATACGTCTGCACCCATCCCAATTAATTGTGTGTCCTGTCTCTACTGTATGGCGTGCAAGATCTGATCTATTAACATGGGCATACTCGCATGCGGTTGTATGTTCCCCTCTTCTAACCTAAATTGGGCGCATGGTTTCACCCAAATACATCAGGTTACAGTCGTTACATGGAATTTCATATACTCCTGATGTGTCTAACGGTTCTATTTTCTCCTTTTGGTTGGGAAGTTTAATACCTAGGGTTAGAGTCTGTTTTAAAATAGTACGTATATTGTATTTTGATGCTACCATTTTGATTTAGAGTCAGGTATAACCATTACCCTCCGGTCATCTTTTGCTTTATTTGACTCAGGAAAGAGTTAATAGCAAACAATGTGATATGTTTGAAAGCAGACAAAGGAGGAGCGACGTTTCTGATGAGTCAATCTGACTATTATGATAAAATGTATGAACAACTACACAATATAGAGTTATACACTAAAATTAATAAAGATCCTACGGATAAGCTACAAGGAGAAGTTAAATTATTGGTCAATAACATGATTACTGAAGGAGAATTAGATCAAGCGCTCTCATACAAAGAGATACAGTCGCTCTTAGGGTGTACGGTTTAGTAAAGATACATAAACCAGGCAACCCTTTGAGAGTTATTGTTAATGTCCAACACTCTCCAACATATAAAATGTCTAAGTTTCTATGTCATACAATAAAGAAATATTCGTACTTCTTAGACAATACTTTGATGGATTCATACCATTTGGTTGAGATTGTAGATAAATGTGAGCTTAATGAAAACGATAGATTGGCGAGTTTAGATGTGGTGTCAATGTACACCAATATACCAGTACCTAAAGCACTAGACTATTTTCAGCGTTTCCTGGTTAATCGTCCAGTAATATTGGAAGGAAGCAAAATGACGATAAGACACGTCATGGAGATGATGTTCGTATGTATGTCGTCCACTTATTTTAAATTTAGGAATGCATTTTATAAGCAGATCAGAGGTGTTTCAATGGGGCAACCACTATCGGTTCCAATAGCTAATATCTTCATGCATTACATGGAGAAGACTCTCTTAGATATAACGCCCCTAAATCCTAAATTGTATGTTCGATATTTGGATGATATATTAGTTATTTAGAATCACGGGGAGGATCAACTGATAAATTTCTTAAACATAGCAAATCAGGTGAGCGAGCTTAAATTTACAATTGAAAATGAATCATGTGGCGAATTACCATTCCTGGATGTCAAGTTAATTAGAAATGTTACAAAACTAGAACGGGATGTTTATAGGAAGGATACTTACTCAGGTATCCTTCTTAATTTCGATTCAAACCATCCATATAGAATGAAAATCGGTATCTTAAAATCGATGATAATAAGAAGCTTAAGATTAACAGATAAAAACATAAAGAGATTGAATTAGGTAGACTGCGAGAAATATT
This sequence comes from Eudiplozoon nipponicum, assembly GCA_029291075.1. Classification (NCBI taxonomy): domain Eukaryota; kingdom Metazoa; phylum Platyhelminthes; class Monogenea; order Mazocraeidea; family Diplozoidae; genus Eudiplozoon; species Eudiplozoon nipponicum. The sequence continues at coordinate 123,908 of JAQBSW010001177.1, read as the reverse complement.
TTGTGCTAATGAGTATCCTCTAAAGTTAATTGAAGCAACTATAATGAGAGTTATAAGTAAATTTAATCATTACTGGAAGTACGTCAGGTCAAATAAAGCAAAAGATGACCGGAGGGTAATGGCTATACCTGACTCTAAACTAAGTAGGAAAATCAAAATGGTAGCATCAAAATACAATATACGTACTATTTTAAAACAGACCCTTACCCTAGGTATTAAACTTCCCAACCAAAAGGAGAAAATAGAACCGTTAGACACATCAGGAGTATATGAAATTCCATGTAACGACTGTAACCTGATGTATGTGGGTGAAACCATGCGCCCAATTAAGGTTAGAAGAGGGGAACATAAAACCGCATGCAAGTATGCCCATGTTAATAGATCAGATCTTGCACGCCATACAGTAGAGACAGGACACACAATTAATTGGGATGGGTGCAGACGTATATCAATTTGTAGCCGTAGCAGATCGACTAGACTGATTAGAGAATCCATCGAAATTAAATCGAGAAATGACATAATGAATGAAACAGCCGTAGAAAAATCACTAGGTCCTATTTGGAATACAGCACTAAATAATGGTAGAAAACGAAGATTGCACGAATCAGAATCAGAATCAGAAACTCGCTCAAGTAAAAGAATAAGAACACTGGACTGATATTAACTTACAGAGGTGGAGAGTGAGTAATTCAATATCGCCTAATTTATTTTTGATTATCTTATTATTTCATCCTTGATTACTCGTTATCTTATTTTATCTGTTACCTTACGTTCTGTTGTTAGTGTAGCACCTTTTAACAAACGTTTATGTTTGCATCTTTCTTTATCAGACAATTTTCAACTTCTTTTACGATCCCCTTTTTTATTTTATTTTAACTATCCACCTTAATAGAATACTTTTCCGTTTCTAACTTGATTTTGCTAACTCTAAATTATTTACTTTATTCACAGTATCTTGCCCCCTCCTCACCAGGATGCCACTCGTAATTACTTCATTTAGGATAGTACGTGTAAAAATAGGTCTGACGTGTGCGTTTAGGAAATGACAGTTATCATTTTAGTTTCATGTTAATTTCAGTTACACGTGCCGTTAATTACATGCAACAGATTATTTCTCAGTCTTAAGCAAACGCTCACACACACGCACAAACACACAGAGGTGGCATACGCTTATCTAGGGTGTCCCCATCTCAGTTACATCATTTACATTGAGTGTTTAACAACGAATAATTATTGCATGCAATTGATAAATTATTATTCAGCCACCCTGGTCTAAATTAGTTAGATGAAAACAACGGTTATAAAAACGCACACACACACATGTGACACGCGAATATCTAATGAAAGGTCAGTCTGAGGTACATAAATATTATGACTAGAGGAAATAACACACTTGCTTCATTTGTTTCGTGAAATGCATCTGATGAAGATCTACGGTAATGTAGATCGAAATATTATGAAAAAAGAAAATTACTGGAACAATGAAAGCTGCGTTAGTCAAAACGCAGATCAGGTAATTTCAATTAATTCAGTATCGCAACGACATTCATTCAAGAAACATTTAACATGGAATTATAGCAGTAATACCGTTAAATGGTATAATAAATATACGTTAATGAAACAACAAATCGTGAGGCAAGTGTCAAATATTTCCTTTTTAAGTATTTGTTTAAAACATGATGTTATTCCTAAATGCTTTCGTTTTAAATTAAATTTTAAGTTAAATGCTTATGGCATGTCTCTTAAGCATGACCTTTGTATAAATATTATAAAAACTTTGATTCTTGATTTAGTTAAACGCAAGATTATACTTATTATGAAAAAAACTAAACTAAGATTGATGTTAATTTCTCTTTTGCACACAGATGATTTTAACTGCATTGATGATTTCAGTGATAAAGCCCGTAATAGAGAAATAAAAAAGTAAGAATTAGACATGATAAAAAATTAGTTGACTTGAATTAGACGTTGCTTCAATGGTTTTAACACACAAAGAGGATAAGGTTAAGCCTAATTATGAAATTAAACGTCTCAGAAAAGATTTTTTTATCAAATAATGTTATATATCTAAAGGCGGATAAAGGAGGAGCTACAGTTCTAATGAATCAATCCGATTATAACAATAAAAAGATAGAACAGATAAGTAATGCTAAAGTATACACTAAAATAACAAAAGACCCTACTGATAAGTTACAAGGGCAAGTAAAATTATTAATCAATAATATGATTGCTGAGGAATTGGATTCGACGCATGGTCGCACTCTCATTCAAAGAGATACAGTTGCACCCACAATTTATGGTTTAGTTAAAGTGCATAAGCCAGGTAATCCTTTAAGAATTATAGTGAATGCACAACACTCTCCAACATATAAAATTTCAAAGTTTATGTGCCATAGAATAAGAAAATATTTCTATTTCTTGGAACATACCTTGCTTAACTCATATCATTTGGTTGAAATTGTTGATAAATGTGCACTAGACGAAAAGGATAGATTAGTAAGCTTAGATGTAGTATCTATGTACACAAATATACCGGTACCTGAGGCTCTGGATTGTTTTAGACGTTTCCTAGTTGATCACCCATTAATATTAGAAGGAAGCAAAATGACGTTAGGACACGTCATGGAGATGATGTGTATTTGTATGTCCTCCACTTATTTTAAATTCCGTAAGGAATTTTATAAACAAATTAGAGGCGTTCCAATGGGACAACCTTTGTCGGTCCCAATAGCCAATATCTTTATGCATTTGGAAAATAATCTGTTGGATAAGACTCCATTAAAACCAAAAGTGTACCTACGTTTCTTCGATGATATATTATTGATCTGGATCCATGGTGACAATGAATTGGTAAATTTCTTAAATTTAGCTAATCGAATGAGCGAACTACAATTTACCTTAGAAAGGGAATCGTCAGGTGAATTACCATTTTTAGATGTCAAAATAATTAGAAATGGTCTAAAATTGGGAAGAGATATTTATAGAAATGAAACTTATTCTGGAATTCTTCTTAATTTCAAGTCCAATCACCCGTTTCGTATGAAAGTCGGGATCTTAAAGTCATTAACATTAAGAAGTCTCAGGTTAAGAGATATAAAGCATAGGAAGTTAGAATTAGACAGACTACGCGATATATTCAAGACTAATGCTTACCCTCCTCATTTAATAGATACAACAATGAGGGACATGGTGAAGAAATTTAATCCTAGTTTGAGATACATAAAAGCAGATAAAGAGAAGGAAGAGCGGAAGATCATGGTATTACCGGACTCTATATTAAGTAGGAAAGTGAAATCTATAGCTTTAAAGTACAATATAAGGACCGTTTTAAAACAGCCCCTTACACTAGGCACTTTACTCCCCAACCAAAAAGAAAAGATTGAACCCTTAGACACTTCAGGAGTGTATGAGATCCCATGCAATGTTTGTAGTCTCGAGTATGTTGGTGAGACCATGCGTCCAATCAAAGTAAGAAGAGGTGAACATATCTAGTGATTAGTCAGATGTAGCTAAATCGCTGTAATTTCACTGGGATGAGTGTACAAGTGCAATAGTTGATTACTCCTCAATCAAAAACAAACGAGAATACATACACACAGGCATGGCGTACGCTTATCTAGTGAGTTGTCAGTGATTGTGACTAAATCACTGTAATCTCATTTCGAAGCGTGTACACAGCAGACATATACACAAACCAATTTGACATACACTTTCCCAGCATTTTATGCTTAAGAGATCTAACAACAAGTATAAATGGGGCAGTTTAAACAAATATTTCCACTTGACATATTGATTGTCAACTTATTATGATGAGCTTTCCATTGAAAAATATATCCATATCCGGATATCGAAAATTCTGGAGAAAAAATCAGTAAGACAGTGGATGCAAACAAATCGGATCGCAACCCGATAATCAGGGAGAAGCTAAATAAGAATTAGTCTTTTAAAAATATGAATAAATTTTAAAATCTCACATACAAACAGATCGCAACCCTTTAATCAGGTAAATGATCTATTCCCTGTCGCGCAACATGTTTCTTTTAAATCTTATTTAGCTTTGCGGAAAATATGGGTGAATTTCTACAATATATATATGTCCAAGTCGAATTGCGTGTTCACAAAATAACGCAACTCTAGATGCACATTTGCCATATATAACAAATTGATTAATGATCTCCGAATCCTGTGGGACGCCATTTATCGAAACGACTTATATGCGTCTGAATGTATACAACTATAAAGATGGCTATGTCAGAATGTTTCGACCGTCTCATTAGAGTATTTATATCTGAGTGGATAGCATCCTTGACATATGTGCTATATACGGTGGGGAATATATGCAAATACTATGAAGAATCGACGTTGATTAAGGTTATTTTTAGATAATATTGATATTCATTCTGAAGAACAGAGCCCACTTTGATCGAAACTTCAGCGTGTATTCTCGTCGTAGTGCTATATGACGAAATAACAGGGCACAAGTTGCCTATATGAAAGAATCAAATTTACCTGTGATTACTAAAATTTAGTAATATAAAGTCTCCAGTCTTAGTATATATTTTCCGTTATAAATAATTGGCCTGCTAATTTTCAAAATAAAGTAAATTATTCAGATTCAATGCAATGCTACTTATGAAGAAAATTGTATTAGGCAAATCGACAAATAGTACATAAATTGAAAACAATTTATTCAATTTTATTTATGACATTTTTCTCTTTTTCCGATCGAATTTTTGCTCTAATAATTTGGCTTTAATAAAAAACAATAATATTTTTCTTTGCTGAGAAGTATTTGTTCAGAATCACTTAGTTAACTGATCAAAGACCGAGCTTTCATTTTATACAAAATAGTGTTTTGAGTGGACCTACATTCGTGAAGTGAATATATTGTTTAAAAGAAACAAATTTTTGCGCAATTATTATAATCAAGGTTGCGGTCTTGATATAAACGCCTGATCCATTAATTACTTACATATGTCAGTATAAACTAAGAATTGTATTGTGTAGAAAAGGCACTTCATCCATTAAACCGGTTTCGTCCTTATTGGGAACTCATCATGTACTGGCCAGAATTTGCCGCGGACAGGACTCGAACCTGGGCACGTCTGCTTCGGAATCTGGTGCACTAACCACTGAGCCATCCTGCCGCACACTACACTACACACAATTTTCAGTTATATACTAACTAATGTAACTTGGTTAGTCTATTTTTCCTTTAGGTGGAGCTCATATGGCATCCATTTAGACCCAAAGTTCCAACTAACCATCCCCAATCTGTCATTACTGAACAGACACCACTCCACATGGGGAAGTGGTATTGAAATGAACATTTATATAATTAGACGAACATTGGTTGCGCGGGTGGTGATAACAATTATTATAATCAAGGTTGCGGTCCTGATATAAACACCTGACCCATTAATTACTTACATATGTCAGTATAAACTAAGAATTGTATAGTGTAGAAAAGGCACTTCATCCAGTAGACCGGTTTCGTCCTTATTGTTAACGCATTATGTACCGGCCAGAATTTGCGGCGGACAGGACGTCTGCTTCGGAATCTGGTGCTCTTACTACTGAGCCATCCTAGCGCACACTACACAGCACACAATTTTCAGTTATATACTAACTAAAGTAACTTGGTTAGACTATTTTACATTTAGGTGGAACTCATATGGCATCCATTTAGACCCAAAGTTCCAACTAACCATCCCCAATCTATCTTTACTGAACAGACACCACACCACATGGGGAAGTGGTATTGAAATGAGCATTTATATAATTAGACGAACTTTGGTTACGCGGGTGGTGATAAAAATTCATATAATCAAGGTTGCATTCTTGATATACACACCTGACCCATTAATTACTGACAGTATAATAATTACTGTCAGTATAAACTAAGAATTGAATAGTGTAGAAAAGGCACTTCATCCAGTAGACCGGTTTCGTCATTATTGGGAACTCATCATGTACTGGCTAGAATTTGCCGCGGACAGGACTCGAACCTGGTAAGTTCTGCTTTGGAATCTGGTGCTCTAACCACTGAGCCAACCTGCCGCATACTACACTGCACACAATTTTCAGTTATATACTAACTAATGTAACTTGGTTAGTCTATTTTTCCTTTAGGTGGAGCTCATATGGCATCCATTTAGACCCAAAGTTCCAACTAACCATCCCAGGGAAAAATATAATAACCAAGTTACATTAGTCAGTATAAATCTGAAAATTATGTGCAGTGGAGTGTGCGGCAGGATGGCTCAATTGTTAGAGCACGAGTTTCCGAAGCAGACGTGCCCAGATTCGAGTTCTGTCCGCGGCAAATTCTGGCCAGTACATGATGAGTTCCCAATAAGGGGGAAACCGGTCTACTGTATGAAGTGCCTTTTCTACTCTATACAATTCTTAGTTTATACTGACATATGTAAGTAATTAATGGGTTAGGTGTTTATATCAAGACCGCAACCTTGATTATAATAATTATTATCACCACCCGCACAACCAATGTTCGTCTAAATGTTTGTGCAATTAGGTATTGCATCATTACCTGTTAATTGTTTTTAACACTAAGTAAGAGTTCCAGATCTTCTTTCCTTCGGATATTTCTCGAGACTCCTATGTTGCATTAAAACTTCCACCTTTTCATACAAAAATATTATGAATTGAGTACGTTTGATTGATTTGTTATTTTTAAAATCTTTTTTATCGTTGTTTCAATTTTAATGTGCATGCTGCACAATGATTTAAGATTAAAATGCTTAAACTTCAACGATTTGTTTTAAAACACAAAATGTGCTGATTTTATCCTGTTCCTCGACATTTTTATTCATATCAGGGAGGCATTTTAAAATTCTTGTTCACCTTATCTAGTTTGGAATAATATGAATTGAGTGTTAGGTCCAATGCTTTTCGAGTAAATTTGTTAATCTGCTCACTAAACCACAAAGATCTTCGAATTTCAGTTTTCCTATGAACATTTTGAATACCTATATTAACCACAACAAGCAGAGAGTTTGCAGATCTTTCATCATTATCCTCATTGTAATTTAATATGGACGATATTTGAACATAAATGTTACATTCAGTTCTACAAGAGACAGGAGGCACATGTGATCGAAACATATATGAATAATCTTGTTATGTAATAATTCAGAATACGCGGTATTGACTTCACCAATATTGATTAGGTCGTTTACGCGGAAAACCTCTGAATTTATTATACGTGTGTCGTCCAGCCGATACTTAATTATCCCTAACTACGCAGTCAACATGTGGCCCGTAACCATAGAAATTCCGGCTTGACGATCGGCGGGCTCAAGGTAGTCGACCCGGGTTTGGTAGCATGAATCTTGCCGGGCCATAAAGGGACAGCCATCATCCCGTTTCATGTGAAGCCTCGAATTTGGTCTAACTGCACTGTAACTTATTGTTAAATGTGTAGTGACGGAATGAGAGCAAGCGTTCCAGACGGGAAGGGCAAGTTTCGGCTGCTGAGGGAAACTCTGGCCACTGGCATCTGGGCAGATAGTGCTCATCAGCCTTGGTTGGCAGACTATCTAGGAGAAGGAAAACTCCGAATAAAATCCATCACTAGGAATGGGCAACCTAGTGTTCTTTTACTGTCCACATATAACCATGACAAGTACAACTTACAATAATTACATACTGCATCGGCCGTCGCGCAGTATAAAAAGGGTCGCCTTATCTGCTGAGCCGTGCAGGGTGGATAAGCGAAAACAGGCTACTGCAGGCAACTCCATCTCCGATTCTGCCTCCTTTCCTTCCCCTTCCTCTTCTCAATCTAACAATAACACTCTTTTAGATACTATAAATATGGTTGGTTTAGATCATAACACTGAGCCCAATACCAGGTTGCCAAATATCGAAAATGGTTCTAGTAGACGATCATTCATTAAACCTCAGTTAGGTTTTAACGTAGGCACATTTAATGTGCGAACATTAAAACAACTTTGACAGCAAGAATCTCTTGCTCGTACGTTGGATAAATTATAAATCGACATATGTTGCGTATCTGAAACCATAATACAGGATCCTACGTGTATTACAGAACTAGTTGCACATCCCTATCTACGCGTTATTGGCTTCGAACATCTGGTTCCACAGAGTCCTCTCAAGCCGGTAAATGGGGTGTTGGTATTGCCCGAAGCACGCGAGCTGAAGCTTGCTTAATTGGATGGATCCCTTTAAATAGTCGATTGTGTGCGGCACGTTTAAATACATCTACTAAAATCAAAGCAAAAACCGTTATCATCGTTGCCTCTTCGTTGTACCTGCATATGCTCCTTCCGATTGCAACACAGAAAGCAAGGATGCCTTTTATTCCGAATTAAGCTCCTTACTAAGTAAAGCACAAAGTTCAGATATAGTCCTGGTTATGGGTGACATGAATGCTCAAGTTGGGCGCTTAAGTAACACAGAATTTCATTTAGGTGGAAAATACACTCTAAGCTCGACTCGCAATGATAACGGTGAACGGCTTTTGGATAGCTGCGCTGAAAATAGACTATATTTAAGTAGTACAAATTTCAGACGTAGTGTTAGACGTTGTGCTACATGGCGTCCTCCAGCACCCGGACAACGGTGGACTCAAATAGATCATGTAGCAATTAGTTATAGATGGCGTGGTTGCATCCAGGATTGTCGTTCTTTTTGGAACACTTATGTCGACTCGGACCATGCACTTATCCGTTGTAGATTTGCTCTAAAATTTTCCGGGAAAATAATTAAGAATAAACACCAAATTCATGTAGGCAAACTCGAACAAACCATCCTTCCGACAAAACTATGAAAATATTCTAAAGGCTAATCTCACTGGGCTGAATAGCGAAAATCCGAATATACTTTGGTCCAAGATAAGTTCCACTATGCACAATGCAGGTACTACTGTATGTGGCATAGTAGGCCCCGTAGAAATAATCACTGGCTCTCTGTAAAATCAATGGAGATACTCGAAATAAGGCGCCAAATTCCACCTGACTCGACTCATAATAATACCCGTCGCAATATAAGACGCCAACTTAAGCGTAGTCTAAAAGGCGATCTCGAAAACTTTTGGAACGGAAAGGCTGAAGAAATGGAAATAGCTGCTATTGTGAAGTTTGTACTGTGCTGTGTTGCCTGAGGATGGTGCTGGAAAGTAGGCACCGAAACTTCGCCAGTAAACAAAGATGTGATAGAACCACAGTTTCAGTTGAAAAAAGAAGAATTCAACCCGATCAAAGACAAAACAAAATCGGAAAGTGTGAAGAATCGGATCTTTGTGTAACTGCCAGTGTACAACTATTATCCACGTACGCAAAACGCGGCATTAATGAAAACGTAGGCAATATGTCCGACGAGGTGAGAATACGGATCGCGAAAGCTAGAGTAGCTTTCTCAAACCTTCGTCATTTATGGAGAAACGCCAATATTTCACTTTGGCTTAAAGGTCGTGTTAACAATGCATCTGTACACGCAGTCGTACTATACGCTAGTGAAACTTGGCCTCTTAGAGTTGATGATCTGAGACGCTTACAGACATTCGATCATCGTTGTTTGAGAAGTATAGCACATGTTGGTTACCAACAACGAATAACTAACGTTGACATCCGTAGACGTATTTTTGGATCTGACAATAAGTGCTCGTCTTTAGAAAAGCAAATAAGGCTCCATCAACTTCGTTGGCTCGGTCACGTTTTGCGTATGCCCTCATTCCGATTGCCCAATAGAGCTCTGTTCTCTCATCCAGCACCAAATTGGCGTAAGAAACAAGGTGGGCAGATTTTGACATGGCAGAAACAATTAAAGTCACTTACATCCAAATTCGGTAGTATAGGACCCACTCGTCTGCCGGGATAGGGTCCTCGTGCGCATCACAGTTCTTAGTGAGAAACCCTTAGCGATATGGCCTCGAATCGAGCTCAGTGGCGATCTTGTTGCAGATGTCTAGTTGAATCATCTTCGTAACTTTCTTTTCTTAGTAGGGCAAAGTTAGCTGCGAGGTATAGTTTTTTATGCCGTGATACAGTGAAATCCGCAAGAAAACTGTATTGCTGATGTCGCCTTGCCCGAATGCTAACTTGGCCATAATGGTGTTTTGGAGAGGTTTAGTTTGCCTCATTTCTGTGAGTTATCCTGATAAATTTACTCATAGTAGCAAGGTATTACTTCTCTCTCTCTCTCTCTCTCTCTCTCTCTCTCTCTCTCTCTCTCTCTCTCTCTCTCTCTCTCTCTCTCTCTCTCTCTCTCTCTCTCTCTCTCTCTCTCTCTCTCTCTCTCTCTCTCTCTCTCTCTCTCTCTCTCTCTCTCTCTCTCTCTCTCTCACTCACTCCTCTCTCTCTCTCTCTCTCTCTCTCTCGTAAATCTCACTAATTATTTGTCTAAATTCACTTATATACTGTTTTCACTCCTTTTGCTTATATGGCAGTGAAACATTAGTCACTTGACTTTTGTGTGGCTGGACATGATGATGCGTCAACATGTTCGTTTGTGCCGAAAATGCTCTTACCAAGTTTTCTAATCTGCCAGAAGCGATTCTTAAATCAACAAAAATGCTTTTTTTAATCAATTATTTATAGGAGTTTGCTCGTATAAAGCGCGTCCATTTAGTAAAACAATACAACTATGCATTATTTTATATTCACTTATGCGGCTCGAAGAATGCTTCCATCATTGTGCTGACTGCTTCATCTTAAATCGTATACTTCTGTGAGGAATTTCTGTTGTATTCACCTTAGCCTAATATATATATATATATATATATATATATATATATATATATGTTTCTATATATATATGACAATTGGAGCGTTCTCTGCCTCGAAGGTGGTTATTGCTACATCATGGGCTCGACCTACGCGACCATGAAATAGTCGCCGACCTTTAGGCGAGTGTGTGTGTTGGTAGTCTGGCATAGACTTGTCGTTGTGTGGCGCCCACATTAAATTAGCTGTTTTAGGCGCTCCTGAACATCCGCAATGAAGCGAATCCTGTTGCTGGATTCTGTTGACAAATTGCTTTTTCGTACGTCCAATAGAAATTCTACCGCACATACCGAAATGTTGTAGACTATGAAGAAGTTTAACAGAATTGGAAATTCATACTTGGTATCCAACCTCATGATTCTTTGTGTGCTGAATTTGATGGTAATTTTTTAATTATGAAATTTTCCTTTTTGACTCGATTTAACCGCTGTGCAATTATAAAGACCGAAAAGTCGTCTCTAAATGGTAAGTTTAGGAAAATCTGTTTTACATTATCCTCTTTAATACGAAGAGGACGTGGCCTGGTGGGGACTTATATGGACCGCTCGGGGTAGTTTTTCATTAGTAAAAGATTCCTTAGGTAACCTAAATTTTCCTCGATTTTGTGTTCAGAGGTGATGTTCATTTGTGATATTTCGGCACTCAAGAATGTGACGAAGCTATAGATGTGGAAGGCAGTAAGCTCATTTAAACATGTAGCTACGGTAGATAGATCGTGTTAATTATTGAGTTAAAACCAAAAAGAGGAGTAATATTGTGAGCGTATTATCAATTAAAAATAGTATACCCACCTAATTCATGAGGCATCGTCTATCCGCAGAATTTGAAGATTAGAAGAGCCCAGTTTTGTGAAATATTCGCGATTACAATTTGACCAAATATTGGGCTTTATTCTTTCATATTTATAAAAATGACACTTGCTACATTGCCCCGAGTAATTCTTCGAAATTTATTGTATATTTTTATTTAATATGACTTCAGATAAACTTTAATTCACTTTATAAGTATTTATTTATTCTTCGCTAGATGTGCTATGAACTATCCGTTTCGTGGTCACTTCGAACTCTCTCTTTCCACACTCATACAAAATTCCTTCGTTATTTCAAGTTAATCTATCAGACCTCAACTTAGCCAACTAGTTTCAATTAATTCATTCAAACTATCATTGATTGCTGGAGTTGTGATATCATTTAAAAAAATCTAGATAGCCAACTTGATTTTTTAAATGAGTCACTCATCGAGTAACATTTTTCTGTAAGTTGACAGATGAAAATGTAAGCTCAAAAATGCATTAGAATGGTCGCTAGAGGTAGCATGAACTTTAACATTATACTGACGCATTTATATGGTACTATATGATCTTGTATTTTGTGACGTGTGTATATATATTTGTATGTCCCTTTGTGTATGGGATAAGTGATGTACATTATAGTGTGTGTATGGGTTAGAAGAGAACTTTAGATAACAGTAGTTTAAACTTTAATTATTTTGTTAAATTGCCTCATCTGTAAAACATTAGTCACTGCTTAATAGCTGAATTCACTCTGTTGTCTTAGTAAACTGACGCAATTCGATGTGCATGTGTTATCTATTTAAATTGTATTTATGAATTCATCTGCATTTAATTCGATATTTTGTGCGTGTGTATATGTATGCGTATAATGCATTTATTAGATACTATCACTGATTTAATGTTAACAAAGTTGCATGGCTTATAAATGTAGATGTGCATTAAAAACAGTCTTCTGATGCATACAATCTCTCCTATTTATGCCATCATATCCGAAAAAGTGGACACATCAACATCAGACCGCTAAGTGAACTTCAATGAAAGTGAAAGATTATTTAAACTAATCTGTGAAGGATTAGTGGGAATGACATCGTTTAGTCCCCTGTGCTTTTCAAAATTTGCTTCATAAAGTACTGGACTTTGCAATAGATTTGCCAAATGGCAAAATTGTAAATTGTATTTTTGACTTTTAAATGAACCTGTTTTGTAATAAAGTTTTGTTTCAACGTACAAAGTATGTCACAATTTACATTACTCCTTTTTAACGAGCATAGTCAGTAATACTTTGATGTAGTGCAGACAAGGTTGGCCAAATGTTCAGCATTATACAATCCCCAAAATACAAGAGGCTTATTAGTTCCTTTATTGCCAGGTCCTTTACCGCGAGAACAGTGGATGCTCTCGTTTAGTGTTCATAGGGCATTCTATGCTTACTCCGTCCAAACATTTGGATTTTTGCATTCATGATAAATATTAACATAAAAGTCAAATTGAGTTTTATGTTTTCAAATAGACTATTAGGTGGAAGTGAATGATGATTGTGCTGATAGTTTGAATGTTAATAATGAAAGTATTGATGATGAGGATGTTGATGGTGATATTGATGATAATTATAATATAATTTTGCGGTCTGGTTAATTGGCATTGGCCGCATTGGCGCATGTTGCGTGGGCGGTCGAAATTTTCGTTTACGTTATGCTTATGGTTTATTCAATTATATTATCATTGTCATCATTATCATCAACACAAGTAGACATTTTTTAGCAATTGATAGCCCCTGTTCTGTTTCTGCATAGCCATAATAAAATTAAAATAGAATTTAATAAAAATAAAATGTTAATAACGAATGTTTTATCGGTAATGCTGACGTTGATATGTATTAGGTTTTGCGAACAAACAGTATTTAACTGCTGACGTTGATGTTGGTGGAGAGGACGATTATAATAGTGATGATTTTGCTGGCGATAAAACTAATGACAAACCAAATTGAAAACGAGCCACTCTAACGAAAATAATGGTTTATATTGGAGTGGGTCTAGTCTAGACTGAGATACCTGCGTAGGCAACACTCAGCAACTAGGCCATGTAGACATCTGCCCAACACAATCTTTGCCAAGTCAGCTTCTAGTCAATGAGGAGATGATAAAAAGGCCTCGTTATGATTTTGAAATTCTTTTGAAGTGTGCAAAAATCCTATGGCTTATTTTAATTACTTCTAATTACGTTTTATACAATTGTCTTCTACCTACATGCAATAAAAAATAGTCTAACGAACTCAGTAATGGCGTTGAAGAACTCGAAACTATCTCGCTGTGTCAAGGGTTTTTACATCGTAGTTGACCAGACTTTGAAAATCGTGCGGTTAGCGGAAGTGTTACAAGAAGCTCTGGGAATTTACGATGTCTTTTGTTGTCAGATTTCCCTCAAGGTGGGCTGTGTTTTTCGCAGATTATTTATTTGAAATAATATTCAATGGTTCACCTTAGCTATGATTCGTAACCTGCCCATTCAATGTATAAAGGGGACGTGAACTGTATTTTATACGTGTATCTATATTATTGGTGATCATTAATGTTGATTTGAAATATACGTGTAGTTTCCATTCGGGTAGAATTTATTCATTCATAATCAGTGGTCTAAAGTCACATGGATCTGAACTGGTTAAAAGATAACTACTCTTGTTATTATTATTCTACTACATTGACAATTAATACCACTAATACTACCACTACTGCAAATGCTACTACTTCTACTACTGTTATTAATAATTTTAAACCTATTCAGCATAATATACTATGTTGTAAATGTTACCTAACTATGGGTTTCGATCATTAGTGAGCTAAAAATGAACATCGGGCGTGAGTGTTGTCTCTCTCCATTGGCCTGTCTGGTTCGTGAATCTGTGAAAGCGCTTTTGCGCTACCATTATCAAACAACGAATAATAAAACCACACAGCCCATCACGCCATTTGTAAGGTGAGGTCTGCAGTGATATAACTACTAAAATTCACACAAAACACACACACACTTGCATTATCAAACGCGGTTATACTTAATGATTATCACTATGTAACAGTATTGTTTACACCAATATTGGTTGATTCGTTTATGCGGATTCCATCAGAATATATTATTAATGTATTCCTAATTCTACAAGCAAGATGTTCATTTGTGCAGTCAGTCCTTTAATCAACGTTTCCAACCCGTCAAAAGCCATTTGTTACCTTCACACACATGCTTCGTATTTAATTAATAATATATATAGGATTTTGCTCTTAAAAAGAGCATCGATGTAGTAAAAAAATTTACAAATTGTTATAATTTTATGTATTGTGCTGACTGTTTCGTCCTAATACTGGCGATTCTCCGAGCTCTATATAGAACCCTTGGTGCGTTCTTAGTCTCAAAAGTGGTTATTGCTACAAGCAGGTCAATGGATATCTCATTGATTTCATGCTTTTAGAAAAGAAAATTTCCAACCTCAGGACCGGCGGGCCCTAGCTGGACGTAACGGTAAATTAATGTTGTCTATGCTTGTAGTAAAGTGATGTCATAATTCCCTTTGGAACTGTTGATTGTCGCAATTACACGCCACACTAACATACACGTGCGATTTGGAACGATACTTCCGTTGTATCGTAGAAGAATTTTCACTATCGTGCGCTCAGGTATTTCCACTCCGACTTTGTTGGTTCTCGATAGATTCCGCGAAGAAACCTGGTTTATTTGGCTACAGGACAGTGTTTTACCTTGGCTCCTTGGGCAGTTGGCTTATATATATATATATATATAGTGGCGGTGGTGGTGGTGGTAACAATTCTTTAAATCTGGTTTGTGAGCTGGATGTAAACATCAACCCAACGACTAGTTAAATACAATGTGATTTATGTTTAGTTTAAGTTCGTAAACTTGATTTAAAGAGTTGTCTTCACCACCAATTTACTATTTTTCTTTCCGGTTTTCATGGGTAACATAATTAAAAAGGAGTGAACAACAATAATATTTCACATACATCCGCGCACTTAATTTCTTAACCCATGTTTTAAATGTTACTCGTTGTTCACATGCACACTTGTATGCTGTTAACACACGCACATGCAGGAATGTATTTGAAGCGCATGCTTAATTAGTAGATATCAGAATGGGAACCTTTATTTAGAATCAAGTTTGCTATTAGCACAACACTGTAAATTTTAAGTACACATTTTATGTTCTCTGAGTGCTCGATTAAACGACTTCATGGGCGTAACTCACAAGCACAAATTACATGATCATTATTGATATTTATATAAATTTATATGTATATCTATTTATATATCTATTTTTCTGTCTATCTATATTTCTAACTGTTAAATATTACTAACATGTATTATCGATCATTTCTTCCTTTGAATCTTAATTGGAGTGGATTTAGACCGAATGTTCCGAAACTCATAATGGATATGCCAATATATGGTATTACTATTAACCTGGGAAGACAGCACTGTGTTAAAATATATTGGTTTATATTATTACACGTTATTTTGCTGGTACAAAGCAACTATTGCATAAGAAAGAGCTAATTTTCATCATTTACGCAAGTTCAGATTTTATTTTATGGATTTCTGTTAAAGAAAATTCGCCATATTATGGACTTTAGCAGATTCTTAGGGAAAATGGATTTATAGAGTCAGTCTCGGCTTCCAAGTAAAAAGATGTATGCAATGTTAATAGTCATACGCCTGAAATAGAATTTTAGGTCTAGCCAAATTATAGAAGAGCCTATTTTCACATGATCTCTAGAGAAGTTTGGACGAATATCGTCATTATCCTTAGTGCCTGAATTCTGTTAATAAATTACAATACATATAATTACATCGCAGTAACGAGACCGATCCAGTTGCGGTCTTTGTTATATATGTGAGATACTGTATATGGTGGAGAACTAATATATATGCAATTATGTATTAGGTGTTGCGCATCTAATTTCTTTTCAATTATCGTTGTATATGTTGTCAGTTTAGTTTAAAAATTGCTTTAAGTTATAAAAGGCCATTCAACAAGTAGGACGGCTTCACCCATATATAGATCTCGTCATGTGTGTGTCAGAATTTGCTGCAACTGAAATTCGCATTGCAGCAAATTTGATTCTGAGTCTTGTGATTATAAGACTGCGTCATCCTTGCCTTGCACTACATGTGATTTTTAGTTGGGTCCCAACTTATGTTCTTATTATTAGTCTGTCCCTAATTTGCAGCCTATTTGGCATCGATTCTGACTTAAAATTAACGTGACAATTCTAGGTTTGTCATTATAGAACAGAAACCATGCTATTTGGCAAGGCTACATTGAATTAGTTTAATAGTCTAATTATCTAATGTATAATTTGTCAGTATAAAGAAAATGTTGCATACGGTAGTTGATGCATTTATTACAGTACACCAGTTGCGTTCGAGGCTCGAACCAAAGAACATTGGCTGAAAAGGTCTGCAATCCATCCATTAAGTCAAAAAACATGAAAGTTTCAGTTATGTAGCAACTTATAACATTCGGCAAGCCTACGTGGCAACACTTTTAATGCAAAATTACAACAGCCCGCTTGCATTATTACATTATAGAAAACAGCATGCTACCTCAAATTTATACTAAATTAAACTTTTAAAGATGGATTTATGTAAATATGATCCGAATTGTTGGTACGCAATATCTATCACAGAATTTAATATATACGGGATGGCGTTATAAACATATTATTGCATGCTTCAGAAGTTTCGTCTTTTTCGAAAAATTCATTTAGTGCTCAACATGCCTTGCTCAATGGATGATGAGCGATTCTGAATTACTTTCCTATGGTTCGAGCCCCTGTCGCTGTCAATCGGGTAATAACACAACAGTATAAAACGCGTTTATTTGATGCTTATTTGCGCTATTATAAGCAATGTTTATTTTATTCTGACAGCACATTAAATAAGATAATTCTATAAAATTTGATTTCAATTTAAATTTTCAGGGTAGTTTATCCGTGTTCTCCAATGACAATTTTGGCTGTATTAGTTACAAATTTTTATCGAAAGGCTGATGAACAATCCAAGATTATAATCAAGGTTGCGATCTTGATTATAATAATTGTTATCACCACCCGCGAAACCAATGTTCGTTTAATTATATAAATGTTTATTTCAATACCACTTCCCCATGTAATGTGGTGTCTGTTCAGTAATGACAGATTGGGATGGTTAGTTGGAACTTTGGGTCTAAATGGATGCCATATGAGCTCCACCTAAAGGAAAAATTGACTAACCAAGTTACATTAGTTAGTATATAACTGAAAATTGTGTGTAGTGTAGTGTGCGGCAGGATAGCTCAGTGGTTAGAGCACCAGATTCCGAAGCAGACGTGCCCAGGTTCGTATCCTGTCCGCGGCAAATTCTGGCCAGTACTTGATGAGTTCCCAATAAGGACGAAACCGGTCTACTGGATGAATTGCCTTTTCTACACTATACAATTCTTAGTTTATACTGACATATGTAAGTAATTAATGGGTCAGGTGTTTATATCAAGACCGCAACCTTGATTATAATAATTGTTATCACCACCCGCGCAACCAATGTTCGTTTAATTATATAAATGTTCATTTCAATACCACTTCCCCATGTAATGTGGTGTCTGTTCAGTAATGACAGATTGGGCATGGTTAGTTGGAACTTTGGGTCTAAATGGATGCCATATGAGCTCCACCTAAAGGAAAAATTGACTAACCAAGTTACATTAGTTAGTATATAACTGACAATTGTGTGTAGTGTAGTGTGCGGCAGGATAGCTCAGTGGTTAGAGCACCAGATTCCGAAGCAGACGTGCCCAGGTTCGTATCCTGTCCGCGGCAAATTCTGGCCAGTACTTGATGAGTTCCCAATAGGGACGAAACCGGTCTACTGGATGAATTGCCTTTTCTACACTATACAATTCTTAGTTTATACTGACATATGTAAGTAATTAATGGGTCAGGTGTTTATATCAAGACCGCAACCTTGATTATAATAATTGTTATCACCACCCGCGCAACCAATGTTCGTTTAATTATATAAATGTTCATTTCAATACCACTTCCCCATGTAATGTGGTGTCTGTTCAGTAATGACAGATTGGGCATGGTTAGTTGGAACTTTGGGTCTAAATGGATGCCATATGAGCTCCACCTAAAGGAAAAATTGACTAACCAAGTTACATTAGTTAGTATATAACTGAAAATTGTGTGTAGTGTAGTGTGCGGCAGGATAGCTCAATGGTTAGAGCACCAGATTCCGAAGCAGACGTGCCCAGGTTCGTATCCTGTCCGCGGCAAATTCTGGCCAGTACTTGATGAGTTCCCAATAAGGACGAAACCGGTCTACTGGATGAATTGCCTTTTCTACACTATACAATTCTTAGTTTATACTGACATATGTAAGTAATTAATGGGTCAGGTGTTTATATCAAGATCGCAACCTTGATTATAATAACAATCCAAGAGTTTGGACTTAAATAAAAGATTGATTTTTTTGGCGTCGATGGTGATGCAGTGAATGAATTGCTATGCTCCGAGTAAAATATGATGGGGTTTGAACGCTGCAATGGGTTTACTAATTTAGTTGCATTTATACAATGTACATTTAATGCTGTCAAATATATATATATATATATATATATGCATGTTTCAGAAGTTTCAATTCGTCAAGTAGAGTGTTTCGTCTTTTTCGAAAAATTCATTTAGTGCGCAAAATGCCTTGCTCAATGGATGATGAGCGATTCTGAAAGACTTTCCTATGGTTCGAGCCCCTGCCGCTGTCAATCGGGTAATAACACAACAGTATAAAACGCGTTTATTTGATGCTTATTTGCGCTATTATAAGCAATGTTTATTTTATTCTGACAGCACATTAAATAAGATAATTCTATAAAATTTGATTTCGATATAAATTTTCAGGGTAGCTTATCCGTGTTCCCCAATGACAATTTCGGCTTCATTTGTTACAAATTTTTATCGAAAGGCTGCTGAACAATCCAAGGGTTTGTACTTAAATAAAAGATTGCTTTTTTAAGTGTCGATGGTGATGCAGTGAATGAATTGCTATGCTCCGAGGAAAATATGATGGGGTTTGAACGCTGAAATGGGTTTACTAATTGATTTGCATTTATACAATTTTCATTTAATGCAGTCAAATATATATATATATATATATATATATATTGGAATTAGGAAGAAAAACATGAATAAAATGCCTTTATCCACTTTGTTATTAATGTGTTTTTTCTTCCTAATAAGAAATATATATATATATATACATATATATATATATGTATATATATATATTAACCAAAGACAGAGTGATCGGAAAGTATAATCTCGTGCATATTCGTTTCGTGCTTACTGGTGACTCATCAGTAGAAACCGGTATTACGCCCTTTACCCACTATGAATTTGTTCGAGAAATTTCATAAAATAGAACACTGAAATCTCCTAGATGAATGTGTAAACCTGTAATAGTGAAGCTAACATATGAAGTCTCGACAATGCGACTTCAACGCTAACTCACTTTCTCAGAATTCGTAAAGGATATCAACACTATGGCCATTTTCTCAGTACCCGATACCAACATTAGAGTACCGAAAGGTACATGTTACTATCAATGTGGTTGCCAAGTCATTACATGGTGCCAAAACGATGGATTTCAATGTCTGCTATAGTTCACCAAAATGGAGAATTGCAACTATTTCTGAACACCTATTACTCCAGTAAACCCAAACGCTCTGGCCTTGATCGATATCGGTTATCACACTTCGCGATAATAATGACATCATTAAATTAAATATATAACAGTTAGATACTTATTGTGGCGGCGAACTAATATACATGCAATTATGTATTAGGTGTTGCGAAACTTGTAACAAATTAGGGCATTCATGACCAGAAGGATAAAAAAGGCAGCATGAACGGAAAGTATAATCTCGTACACATTCGTTTCGTGCTTACTGGCGACTCATCAGTAGGAACCGGTGTTACGCTCTTTACCAACTATTGTGTGAGGAATATGGGAAAATAGAACGCTATGAGATTATATTTGCCGTTAATGCTGTGTTAATCCAGACGTTTAATATAATAAAGTATAATTAAATACAATTTTTTGATGCCAGAGCACGAATAAATCGTTAATTCTTACACAGTTCTGGACACTGTCTATATAATTGTGTTGCCTTCAAATAGGAAAGCATACACATAGATCGAGGCTGAATTAGTAAAACCACATATCAAGAAATTGTGATTAGTTCCATTTCGAAATTTTACATTCTTTTAGGATTATAAATCTGTTATTAATCTTTAAATGAATTATAGTGTCCAAATAATATTCATATTTAATTATCCGATCCAATTCTGAGTTCTTTTTTGCGGAAATCTACGCTTAGATTATCAGTATCGGAGATAATCCTATCTTATAGTAGCACTTTTTAATACTGTTGACTACTCGGAGTTTAGCATAATTTATTCAAATTAATCTGCTGCACAAGTTAGAAATTTGCTTCATTTATTTTTTGATAAACTCTGTTATGTTTATACAGTTCCTTTTAAACTAGATAATAGCTTTATTAATCTAAACTTTGACAACTAAAATTTACCAGAATGTATAAATTGGTCAATTATTAACGAAGACGTGAGTTGATTTATTTGAGATCTATCTTCTTAGACGGAAATGATTATTTAATATATCTCAAGACCAAACTAGAGTTAGAATAAAGTATTTTTAATGAGTATTATGAAACTATGCAATGGAATTGTTAATGATTTTAAATGATTTATGTGCACAAGTATTTATTGTAGAGTTCTTGGACATTTTTTGTCATATAACTATTAAGCTTGATAATGATACAACCACTGATTTAGTAAAAAACAAGTCTAAGTGTCAACGGATTTTATGCTGGATTTGGTTATGAAGGACTTTTTGAAACTAAATCCAAAATTCAATTTCAAATAACAAAAATAATCGTATAATATAGAAAGTCGCAAACACTATGTTTTTGTTTTAACTGTTTCGTTACCGTTACCGAAATGCACCTTAATTCAGACAGCAAAGGATTGAAGAAGTAGACGATACAAATTGCCTGGTTATTTAAATTTTTGGAAATGATTCTTTCTATTAGGAGGCATTCTCGAATGGCCGGAAACGTGGATTAGAGAATCAGAGTTAACAATAAATCCGACTATGAATTTGAGATAATAAAGTGAACAATTAAATGAAGTAAGATAGGTGTATTTTTGCTGATATGCTATAATTGTATTGCATCGTGTGAATTGGCCTGGAAAACCAGTGATGCGTTTCTGAACTACCACATTTTTGCCTGCGGTGTATTTGTCTGGTATTCCAACTCTCATATTCCTATTCAATCACGAACATAATATTTGTGCATCTTTAGATATAAGTATATAAACTATACAATTGAGCATTCATTGTTTGCTAATAGGCTAATAAAAAGTAAGATACTGTGTAGGAGAGACTACGATACATAAATTGAATGTATGTAACTTGGATTGGACGTTATTTGCAGGTTAGCTATCGCTCTCTGAGAATGATCATCGGAGGTCGCGGCGTGTCAGTAGCGTGGCTGATTGTCGGTTTTCTATGTTTTAAGAATGATTATATACAATATATTTAGTTTTTATCTCATGCATGTAAACTTTATTTCAAGAATTGCTATCTCTCCCGGTGCAATCAATGACTGTTCGAACTTTGGCTTTGTTTACTATTTAGTGTTCGAATATTTTGATTATTATGTTAATTTTCGTGTCACACTAAGCGTTACTATCTGGGGAGTTTGATTTTCTTCCAAATTGGCCACGATTTTGTTGCGTTGTGGCCAATTTGGAAGAAAATCAAACTCCTCAGATAGTAACGCTTAGTGTTTCCTTTGGAGGTGATCTTCCAGCGGAAATCTTCAAACGAAAAGTAATTCGAGCGACAAAAGCACAGTTTCCATCAATACAGGTGAGAGTGGTGTTCAACACAACAAAACTGATGCGCACGAATGAAAAAGATAGCCTCTCTGTGACGTCAACACCTTTGTCTGTATACAAATTTCAATGTACCTGCAACGCTCAGTACATCGGCAGATCAAAAAAGAGGCTCGAAACTAGAATAAATCAGCATCTCCCTCAAAAACTATTAAAGAGGGGTGCAGCTCCTGCACAAAAATCAGCAATTTGCGAACATGTACTACTCACAGGTCATGCTGTTAGTAGTAACAATTTTTCAGTTCTCTACAAGGCAAAAACAGAGAAAATGCTTCTGGCTTTTGAAGCTATTGCAATTAATAAGCTGAAGCCCTGCTTAAACGTGCAGAAAATAATTCAAAAAGAAATTAAATTGGACTGGAATAAAGACATAACTGACATGCCTTTAAAAATAGCCAACGCTTCGCAAAATACGACACATACATCAATTACGGACGCAATTACAATGAAAGCGATGACACACCAAATGACGTTACGCAAAAGGAGTGGTCTAAATTGCACAAAAGTAGTGGTCTAAATTGCGCAAAACAAAGGCTAGAATAACGAAGAGGAGATTGGTTACAACAAATGTACAGTGAGATTGGATGAACGAATATACTAACGAATCCAGAACAATGGCTGTAGATACTGGTAGAAATAAGATTTATTAATAAATGTTATTCCATGGAGTACGTTGTTTTGTTCATATATCATATATATATATATATATATATATATATATATATATATATATATATATATATATATATAAAGATAAACAGGTAAATAGGTAAATAGATGGTTAGATTTACATTTAGGGAGATAGATAGAAAGACAAATGGATAGTTAAATGGATAGATGAATAGTTTTATAAACAAATTTTAACAATATATATATATATATATATATATATATATATATATATATATATATATATATATATATATATAGGCAGGGAAAGACAACAGCATGACTTGAAAACTGAAGCCTGCTCCAATGAAAGATTAAGAACATGGGATTAAGAATGACTTATTAGTGGGCTTATTATTCTATTAAATGCTAATCAATTATTCAGAATGTAATCTTTCTAAATTTCACCCCTAACTACTCGTTCGATTTTAAGACTCTTAGTGATTTCACCCCTTATGTTTATGTCTTTTAACCTAACTCTACCTATTGAGATCATTCAAATAATACGGCATTTCAAAAGTCTTCAATAATTAATTAGTCTGACGCGTGCAAAGAGTAAATTAATGTCTACTGACTGCAGTTTCATTTAGATTTGCGTACATGTTTATCAATTTAATTTATTTAATGATATAACTTTTATTAACAAGCCTATCCGAAGTACAACCTGAGGGGTTTTAATTTAAATTTAACTCGTGCATTGGTCATTCTGAATTATGATTTTATCACTCATAATGGCATGTGTTTATGACGAGTGTTTCTGAATTATTGGTCTCCCCCCACCATAAAATCTGAGGACAATCTCAATTACGTCATTTTGCATGGAGTCTATAAAACAAATAGTCTAACGCGTGCAAATGGAAAAATCTTATTCAGCCCCTCTAGTGTCACTTATTGGATGAAAATAACAGTTACAGTAATGCACACACTGATGTGTCACGCAACTATCCAGTGATAGATTATTCTGAAGTATAGATAATATACAAATATCGCGCTTATTTCACTAGTTTGTTTTGTAAACTGGTGAGGATGGACCGACAGGAGAAAGTCGAAATGTTTTATTGAAGAAAGAAATGTTTTGGACAACTAACTTCTTTAGTCTAAAACAGATCAGGTAATTTCGATTAATCTGGTTTGGAAAAAATAATTTACTTTTAAAATATGGATAGACATACACATATAGGTATGCTCATATACAGAAAGATACAGAGAGAGACCAGTTTAAGATCTTTAATTGTCAGTCGTTTACATAAAATGAATTCTTTAGATATCATGTTAACCAATGGGGCGTTTGCAATTTATAACTGGAAAATAATTGGGCGATAGTCACATAGGTGAACAAGATAGGCGAAAGAGTTCATTTTATGTGAACTCCTCACCGTGTAATGACTGTTACTTTCGTTAATGTACAGTTGTGTATCCTTTGGTAGGATTTAAACTAAATTTTTACAATTTATAACCCGTTTCACAGCGAATTTAAAGAGATCATTAGAGAAATATTTGGTAAGCCTTTAATTTAGATATTGAAAATAATTTACATTTAAATTTATTTATTGTATCTAACATTACATTAATTATCCACAGATTTACTTACACGAGGCTTATTTACTTTTGTGATATGAATAGAATAGAATATCTTTATTTGGATTCAAACCACACATATTCCATCAAATAATAAAATTGGAAATTGTAGAATATATATTAAAAAAATTATCACATCACAATAATTGTGCAATTAATCTCATGTAGATAGGTATATCTCACTAGTTGTATAATACAATATATCAATATCAGAAAGTTAGACTGAAAAGAATAATATATACATCATCAAATTAGGAACAATTAAGGTATAATTCGAGTGTAACATTATGCAAAAATTGAGAACCATGACTAGCAATTGATTGTATGTAATGTTAAATAATTTGAAGATATAGTGTATAACCTTTCAATTATAATAATACAAAACTTGGAAATACAAAATCTCAAGAAAATCTGTTTCCGATAACAATTATCCTTGTCTTTTGTTCAACCATGAGAAAGTATTATCATAATCAAAAAAATAAAAAATATCAGCAGGATTGCAGACTTTTTCAAGTTCAGTAGATAAAGTTTTAAAAGACATCTTAGATGGAGGCATTTCTCTAAGCCCCTTCGGCAATTGGTTATAAATTTTGTAGATTTTCGAGAAAGAGAATAACTTGCTCGCTACATTCCCCACCAAAGGAGGGGATATTGCCAAATGTCTAGATCTAGTTCCAACTTCATGACTCTTTCTTATCGGAGTCATATAGGCACCAGTCCACTGGTTCAAATGGAAAACTTTTATACAATAACACATCCTCCGAAACCACAGAGATTGCAATGACACAAACTGTAATCTAGAGGCGTATATAGTGCAAGAAATAGGACTAATATGTTTCACAACTTTTCTTTGTACAGCTTCTATCTTATTAGACAAACCCTTTTTTAATGGATTCCAAGTAGCGACAGCATATTCTAGTACCGGTCTAATCCATATTATATACATTTGAAGTTTTATATCATTTGATAAGATATTTCGATTTATTAGTGCCCATCTTTTCTTGGCACTGCCTACTATACTTTCAATATGTCTCTCAGCAGAAGCTGTACATTGAATAGTTATGCCTAAATCCTTAATTTCTTGCATAAGTTTAATCTCAAACACATCATTAATAACAGCATCATGAAAATAAACATAATGAAAGTTTGTTCTGTTCCCTATTTTTAAAGCTTTCGTCTTTTTATTGTTTATTCTCAGCCCTAGTGTAATCAAATATTTACTCAAATCATACAAATCTAATGTCACATTATTTTTGGAGAATTCGACATTCTTTGGATCAATTGGGAAGATTATTTTTAAATCATCAGCGAATTTGCAAACTCGACCGTTAAGGATCTTAGTTTCCAAATTTGCAAATACAATTTTAAATAAAATTGGCCCCAAGCTTGATCCCTGTGGAACTCCACTCGTTACTCGTTTCGATTTTGATATCAAATCGTTTACTTGAATACTCATTCGTCGATTATATAGATAGTATTTAAGTAATCTAAAAATATTCGGATCAATATTCAACAAACTAATCGCATTCAAAATAGCATCAAAAGATATAGAGTCAAAAGCTTTTGAGATATCTATAAATACAATTAATGCATCTAACTTATTCTCGTCTAATGTGATTACATGTTTCCACATGGAAAGCATATTAGTAGTTGTCGATCTATCTTTCGTAAAGCCATGTTGACATAAGTCAAAATCAGCAAGAATCAGCCGGTAACATACGTTCTAAATGATCTAGTATCAATCGTTCTATTATCTTCAAAAACGAAGGGATAATAGAGATTAATCTATAATCACTGGCGCACCGTTGGCTTACTAACTTTTGGCAACGGCTTAGCTACTATCGTTAATATATCGATTGGTAATTTCCCATTCTTCAAAATTCTATTTATAAAGTTGCAGAGCACATTCCTAAATGTTAAGGGTAATTGAATCAGATTATCAATCGAAATACCAAGGTGATCTTTTTGTTTTTTTGATTTGATTTTTAACATCAATTTTATCAATTCATCACTGTCAATAACAAGTCCTGGTTCCTGGCCTCCCAAAGGATCAGATAGTTCTATAAAATTTCTTTCATTCTGTGGATTGCATATCAAATTGCCAAATACTTCCTCCAATTCACAGGGAAATCCATACTCGGTTTTATCCACAGGTAGTATAAGCTTTAACTTTTCCTTGTATTTACTGTAATCTGTGAGGAGTTTAAATCCTAATCTAGGATTACTCTTCATTTTGGCCAAAATAATTCGTTCTGATCTTTGACGAATTATTAGCAGTGATGAATTAATTTCGTTATCAATGGAACCTAACCTCATTTGTTTTATACTATTAATAAGACTACACTTTATTATATTATCTCGTTTAATTCTTAGTTTGCACAATTTCCTATTAATTCTTTTCAGTATAATGTCCGTAAACGTAGATGCCTGAAATAAAATAGATAATAACGATGAAACGGAAGAAACAAATTCATCAGTATTCAAGAAATAAAAACTCTCATAATCAATCAGTATGCTTAATTCTCTAAAAAAAATTCCAGTTGATTCTGGAACAGTGCACGTGTGCATTTTCAAAACTTAATTTCTGTGCTATGCCACTCAAGATGTTCCATTGTAAAATAATTTGTTTATGGTCCAATTCTTTTAAATAATTGAAAACATCATAACTGTGCGATTTCACCATTTCAATTTCTAAGTATACATGATCTAAGCATTGCGAACCTCTAGTTGATTCATTTATAATCTGCTTGAGATCATGGTTAGGAAAAAAATTGGTTAATTCACAGTCCTGTAACTTATTAAAGTCACCTACCACTACATTATAGTCATGGCAGTCAAAGGTAGGTTGAAAAGAATTGGTAAATGTTTGATCATCAAATAAAGTAGCATACGGCGGTCTGTAAACCGCTGTTAAGATCAGATTATCAAATTGTATAGATAAGAAATCAATGATAGCATTATCATCACTAGTATGTAAAATTTTCGCCTTAAATACAGATTTACTATAAATGAGTACTCCTCCACCTCTTTTATCCAGCGATCTGTCCTTTCTGAATAAAGTATAGTGAGAAATATCAAATTCATGGTTTTTAATATCCTTGTTAAGCCAGGTTTCAGATAATATTATAAAATCGAAATCGCTACTTATTATAAAATTACACAGTAAAAAGTTCTTATTCTTAACACTTCGAAAGTTTCGGATTTGACCGCATTTTGCTTGTGCGGGACAATTGGTAGCACTCATAGGTCGGTAAAATCTTGAACTTCCTTCATATTCAGACGATGTAATTTTTGGCCTCAATTGATGGGTTCTCACTTGTCCCTTCTTCTTTAAGCCTTCAATTAGCTGATTGTCTGAAAATGACGTTGGATCAAGATTTTCCATTGTTCTTTGACCAAATTTTCGAGACTTCATTTCCAGTCTCATCTTCAGGGTTGACACAATACGCACAGGAGTAAAACACAACTTGTGACAAATGTGGTATTCTCATTCAAGACAGATATATTTATATCTATTTTAATTCTAAAAGTACTTTTAATTGTCTTCCTAATATCCGGTCTTCATACCTAGTCTCTAATACTCAAATGTATACAAAAACTTATCCCTGTCCCCCTCTGCGCACACAACTACTTATAAACATGTGTATTTTACTAAAGTGACATTTATTGAATAACTATAAGCACACTTAATGTATTGACAAACACGCCTATCACTGATATCTATATTTTAATTTCTGTTCCGGACGCATTGAAAGATCAACAAATTTTGAATTCAATGTTGCAGTAATCCTCACATGCCCCCCAGTTCACCTAATTCCAACCAGCTTGCAATCGGTTATAGACAGAGAGATTAAAAAACTATTGAAAGTCTATAGAGTATTATTCTATCGTTTTGACAAGACCGAATACGGAGTTTACACTAACCAAATCGTCTCTCAGCCAAATACACATTAATACTCATATCCTATATAAATTAGTTTCTCAATTAAAATATCTGTGTCGGATATACCTATATAATAAATTGTATATTTATTTACTTATTCATAATTACATATATACTCACTTCTTATAAAAAACATCCATATAATTCCATAGGCTATATATTATGTATATATAGATAAGCATATAAGCAACCATGTGGGTTCTTCCCACATCTTTTATAAATATCTATATATTCATTATATATATATATATATATATATATATATATATATATATATATATACGTGTATATACCATATATATAATATGAATCTCATACAAGCAACACTGTGAGTCCCGCAACGGATAAATTATATCAGTCAAAATACTTTTTATATATCTCTTTTATTGTCTATCTATATACCCCTAGATATATGTAGATATATGTATCTATAGGCAATTGAAATGGGTTCTTTTAAAATTCAACCACTTACAATTTCTCCTTGCGTGTATAGTATATATACTAATTTTAATTACAATTTATATGTATATATAAATATCAAAGTGTATATATATTCCCGTCTACACCTCATATATATATATATATATATATATTTATATATACATAATGCCTATCTCAATTCACATAAGCAACCATGTGAGCTTTTCTCACCTTATATATAAAATCTAAATATTCTTCTACATATATATTGTTAATATCTAAATAATCATTTAAGCAACCATGTGAGTTCACCCCACATCTTATATGAATATTTAGAATCATCCATATATATGTATTTGCGAATATATATATATATATATATACACCCATATTTGTTAAATATCTTTAGATAAACATATAAGCAACAACGTGAAATTCTCTCACATCTTATGTAAATTGAAATGTTCACCATATATATACATATATGACTATAGCCATATTACCCCTCTCTAACTCCATCTTATTCGTTCTGTTTTTACCCTTTTATAGTCGCGGTCTCTTATTTAGATTTATTGATAGTTCTGATTCCTCTAATCTACGTTTCTTTCCATTCGAGAAGGCTTCATTAAATATTGGGCCTAATGATTTTTCTACACATGTCATATTCATGACGTTCATTCCTGATTTTATTTCAATTGATTCTCTAATCAACCTGGTTAATCTATTTCGGTTACATAGTGCAATCCGTTTACAGCCGTCCCAGTTTATCTGATGACCTGTCTCCATTGAGTGCCTGGCTAGATCTGATCTATGACTATGTCTGTATTTGCATGCAGTCTTATGTTCACCTCTACGTACCTTTATTGGACACATGGTTTCACCTATATACCTAAGATTGCAATCTTTACAAGGTATCTCATAAACCCCTGATGTGTTGAGAGGTTCTATTTTTTCTTTCTGATTCGGTAACTTATTGCCTATTGTAACTGGTTGTCTTAACACTGTTCTTATGTTGTATTTTGTTGCTAAAAACCTAATCTTTCTACTTAATTTGGAGTCTGGTAGAACCAGAGTTCTGTGCTTATCTTCATTATGATTATCTAAATCTCCTGCCCGTTTCTCCTGGGTTATTCTTCTATTAAATCGCAATAATGTCTCCTTTATGATTTTCTCAGTTAATTTTTTTGGATAACCATTTATCCTGAATATGTCTTTCAATTTCATCAGTTCTTTATCCCTATATTTTAAATCCACTATTTTAAGACTTCTTATTATCATAGATTTTAGAATGCCTATTTTCATCCCCAACGGGTGATTAGCGCAATAATTCAGGAGGACACCAGAATAAGTATCCTTCCTGTAAATATCTTTCTCTTTATGTCTGACCCATTCGATTTAATTTAACATATAGAAACGATAATTCTTCTTTGTTTTCTTTTTCCAATGTGAATTTTACCTCTCCCAGTTGATTAGCTAAATACAGAAAATTCTCCAACTCATTGTCCCCGTGATTCCAAATTAGGAAGATGTCATCTAGGAATCTTAAATATAAGCTTGGTTTGAGAGGAGATCTAAGTAGGAGATTTTTTTCTAAATAATGCATATAAATATTAGCGACTGGGACTGATAATGGTTGTCCCATAGGAACACCCTTAACTTGAAGGTAGAATTCATTTCTAAATATAAAGTATGTAGAGGACATACAAATTTTTAACATTTCGATAATACTACTTAACATCATTTTACTCCCTTCTAGTATTTCAGGGTATTCCGTTAGGCAACGTTGGACACACTCTAATGCAACCTGTACCGGAATGTTCGTATACATAGATACCACATCCAGGCTTGCCAGTTTATCATTCTCTAATAATTTATATTTACTAATAATATTAGTAAAATGATAAGTATTCTTTAATGTATAATCTAGAAAATAGGTGTATTTTCTTATTCTATGGCACAGAAATTTGGACATCTTATAAGTTGGAGAATTCTGGACATTGACAATTAACCTAAGTGGATTATCTTGTTTATGAATTTTAACTAGACCATACACTCTGGGAGAGAGTGAATCTCTTTGTATTAATGATTTACCAAGTACTGAATCCAATTCCCCAGATCCAATCATTTGATTAATTAAAGCTTTAACCTCACCTTGTAATTTGTCCGTTGGGTCCTTATTTATTTTATGGTAAACTTCTTTATTATTTAATTGTACGTACATCTTATCCTCATAATCCCTCTGGTTTATTAGCACTGTTGCTCCACCTTTATCTGCTTTAAGGCATATTACCTTATTAGATAACAACTCCGATCTCAATCTTTTCAAGTCATAATTCTGTTTACATTTATCCTCCCTATGTTCTAACACTAATTTTGCAACATCTAATTCAAATTTAGTTTTATCTTTTCCTGGGAGGAATTGTGCGATTTTAACTGTCTCGGTAATAATTTCATTCTTAGGTATGTATTCTATAGGAATAGCCGTGTTCAGTCCCAGGTTAAGTATTCTCTTTTCATTATCTTTGAGATCCATAGATGATAAGTTTATTACCCGTCTCGACACAAAAGAATCGTTTGGAATATTTCTTCCAGGTTTTCTAGTTTCTTATCATGTCTCTTTTTAACCTTTTGAATTTCTTTATTCCTAGCCTTATCAGTGAAATCCTCTATACATTTAAGATCCATTGAATGTAATATCAAGAGCAACCTTGATCTTATTTTAGTTTTTTCTTTAATTAGTTCATATTTTCTTTTTTCTTGACTTTTTATGGATGATTTCATTAAATGTATAGAAAGTTTTTGTTTCAGAATATTTCCTACTCTATCTAGCTGAAATGGTAGTCTAAATTTAAAGCATTTCGGTATAGTATTAAGTTTTAAACATAATTTTAAGAATGAGATATGTTCCACTTGCCTTACAATTTGTATTTTCCTCCTTTTGTATTGGTTAAAGAGTTCGACGACTGTCCGGTCGTATTTTTGATTTAAGTACATTCTAAAAGATATATTTGTTGTCTCAGTGCTGTCCTTTTCGTTTCGGATTTGACCGCATTTTGCTTGTGCGGGACAATTGGTAGCACTCATAGGTCGGTAAAATCTTGAACTTCCTTCATATTCAGATGATGTAATTTTTGGCCTCAATTGATGGGTTCTCACTTGTCCCTTCTTCTTTAAGCCTTCAATTAGCTGATTGTCTGAAAATGACGTTGGATCAAGATTTTCCATTGTTCTTTACTCCTGTGCGTATTGTGTCAACCCTGAAGATGAGACTGGAAATGAAGTCTCGAAAATTTGGTCAAAGAACAATGGAAAATCTTGATCCAATGTCATTTTCAAACAATCAGCTAATTGAAGGCTTAAAGAAGAAGGGACAAGTGAGAACCTATCAATTGAGGCCAAAAATTACATCATCTGAATATGAAGGAAGTTGAAGATTTTACCGACCTATGAGTGCTACCAATTGTCCCGCACAAGCAAAATGCGGTCAAATCCGAAACGAAAAGGACAGCACTGAGACAACAAATATATCTTTTAGAATGTACTTCGAAAGTTAGCATAAAATAGAGTAAATGTAGAAAGCGACTTATCTAAACAAGTGTCGACTTTTACTGATTCAACCTTGTTGGCTTCTTTACTATTCTTTTCCCGGGCTTCGAGGCCATACTTCCTCTCCCCCCTCTGTCCACAACATTTAGTAACGATACATCGTTTTTTGATGTTGCAGTCTCACTCGATTGATTCCGTTTAACAGCTTGATCAGACGTTGGCGGTTTCCGTTCCTGATTGTTCTTTAACTTTTTTACTTTTGCCAACTTCCGTTGGAGGAACGTTTTGTCCCGTCCAATAAATATGCTGTGAAAACTCAAATTCTCATCTTTCTTTTTATTGATAGATTCTAATTGCATATTTGTTGGCCTTTTTGATAATTTTACAATTACAGGCCTTGGACGATCAGCTCGTTTCCCCACCCTATAGCATTTAGCAATATCTGCATGCGTCTCTTCTTTTATTAAAGTATTTAATTTCTCGACGTCTTCCACATCGGCATTTTCATCTAAATTAAATAAAACTAATTGATCCTGTTTGCTATTACGTGCTGAAACTTCATTTGCTAATATATTTAGCATTTCTTCACCAGATGATTTATTTTTAACTAGCATATCGCCTTCCACTGTTAAATCGGCCAATTCAATCCATGGTTGAACATCAGTCTGTAACTTGTCTAATTTCACAAGTAATGTCTCATTCAGTTCACCTATACGCGCACTTAATGTTTCATTATTTTTCGACACTTGCTCCAATTTCATTGCCTTCACAACTGCATCATTCTTCAATATGGACATCTCATTTTTTAAATAGTTGTTTTCATCCTTCAACACTTTCATGGAGTTCTGAAGATCCATAACAATTTTTTCAATATCGGAATGCGACAAAATCGGAGCCATGTCAAACCGCGCGCCAGGAAGTTTATATCTTTTATATATTATATCATTTATAATATTATTATCTATTTCATGGAATATGTGTGGCTTGAATCCAAATGAAGATATTCTGTAAAATTCTTTTCTAAAATAAATCTTCAACAAAAATGGTACGATATTTAAAATTCATTTAAATGAAAAATGTTAGTTGATCTTAATTTTTTTATTCTTTACATTTTATATGGCTAGCTACATTATTTTATTATTACACTATTAACTTAATGCAAAATTTTTACCCAATAATTATATTAATGTTAATATCAATACCACCTCGAATGAAAGCTTTCGATTGATGTTCGTTTATTGAATTAATTTCTCCGATTATATCAATTTGTTAAGTCGAATACTTCGTATTTTTCAATTCATTTTTTTATATCTAACGCCTAATTATAGGGCAGTAGATTATTTTCTAAATCGTGTTTCATTTCATTTATCTTTGCAAAACGTTTTGGACGAACATTTAAATCATACTTATTGAAAAGAAATTTTGCAGAATTCAACTAATCCAGATTCGCAACGATTATGCGGAATTCATCGAATAAAGAAGCCAAAAATATATGCTCCTCTCATTTACTTGGGCTTGGCAGTCTCGGCGAAGCCAGCATTAACACTTCCAGAGATTTTCACTTTCATAGATAATTTTAGATATTATATTACTGTCAAATTGGAAGTTAAGTTATATTAACGATATCAAGTTGTCATTTAACATTTACAAATTTAAACCTGCTTTCTCTATTTTGTAAATATTCAATTTAGACTATATATCGGTAATTGTAATAATTATATCTTCAATATCTTAATTTGCACTCCTCTGTTACTAGATTCGGAATTAAAAAATACGAAATTAGTATCGAATATGGTTTGGTTAACATTTATGAGACTCATAGAATGTCACTAGTGAAAATGATAAGAATTAAAATATTATTTTAGGATTTATTCGGGCTTAATTTGTTCGTAGAAATTACATTTTGCCGAAAGTAGTCCATACATTCATTCTTCTGGGCACATTTCGTTATTATCTCAAAAGGCTGCGGATGGGGTTCCAACGTAGAGCAATCCGTATGGAATCCCTCAGTTCAGCTGTATGTAATGCGGGTCACGTATTTACCGCCTTTTTTAATTTTTACCAAAAAATAACGCAAGAGTGTAAATAAATTGAACATTTTATGTAGAACACGGAATCTCCCTACATTATTCCATGCACAATAGGAACATTCTCGGTCTACCATCAAAATTGAAATGGTTATATTATCTATGTTTAATTTAAAGAAATTGCATATTTATTTTACGAACATTAATAACAAAGTGGATAATGGCCATTTATTTCGTGATTACTAAACTTCGCTTTACAATCTTTCATTTATATACATTCTGGGTTTTAATTTTAGTATGTGGGTGGCAACAAATCTGACTCGGTTTTACTTCTATTCTTGTTTTGGCTGATTGGTAAGTTTGTATGCGTTTGGTTCTTATTGTGTGCCTGTTTGCATGTAAATGTCATACTCGCTGATGTCAGAGATGTGGTCATTATTGAATTGATGGATTAAGAGTTAACCATCTGTTCACATTTTTCGCTGTTACGTGTATGAGTGCTATTTTTCCAAATGTAGTCTTTCGTTTCACCATTTTGCGCAATTTCTTTTCTTCACTTGGTAACAGCGCAAGTGCGGATTGCAGTGTTGAACGCTCATATTAAACGAACATTGGTTGCGCGGGTGGTGATAATAATTATTATAATCAAGGTTGCGGTCTTGATATAAACACCTGACCCATTAAATATTTACATATGTCAGTATTAACTAAGAATTGTATAGTGTAGAAAAGGCAATTCATCCAGTAGAGCGGTTTCTTCCTTATTCGTATGGCTCAGTGGTTAGAGCACCAGATTCCGAAGCAGACTTGCCCCGGTTCGAGTCCTGTCCGCGGCAAATTCTGGTCAGAAAATGATGAGATCCCAATAAGGACGAAACCGGTCTACTGGATGAATTGCCATTTCTAAAATATACAATTCTTAGTTTATACTGACATACGTAATTAATTAATGGGTGAGGTGTTTATATCAAGACCGCAACCTTGATTATCATAATTGAACGCTCATATTGTTTGGAAATATCTTTCACCGTATGTTCGTCTATTTTTTCCTCTTCAGTTTTTTGCCAATCCAATTGAACGTTTTTTGAGTCTGATCAAACGCGTGTTCGGTCTATCCCGGATACTAGTAAGTTGTTGAATTTTGTTATTCGTGACCATTCGATTAGAATATCATTTTGATGAAACTTTTGAATATTTAGGCCAGGTGTTTGTTGTTTTATGTAAAGGGCTTCATATATTATAATGGACTGGGTGCCCCAGTTTATATATATATATATATGATCTAGAAATGTGGGTTAATTGAACTGTACACTGACCTAAACAAATGTATAGACAAAAAGTAGTGGAGTTAACTTCATATTTAGTATTCTGCTAACCGACTTCAAAGGCAATGCACTACATATCTACATCGTTTGTCACATTTTGTGGTGATCCTGACATCCCTCACTTAAATATCTAATATATATATATATATATATATATATCCTGACTTTTTCAGATAACTTATATCATTGAATGTGTATATTATGCTCAATTTATCAAGTAAATCTTGGATTTTACTGAAAATATAAACTAAAATTAATGTTTGGCCTCATGACACACGTTTTATTAGTTATTAAATTGAACACTACGCCACATTGTTGAAAATCATTGACGCATTTTAAACTATTTACTATGGTTGTAAAATATTCAGTAACCCTTACATTTCGCGATCACCTACGTCAAAACCTGCTTTTTAATACATAACAGGGGAATTTTATTAAATTATAATAAGCGAAAAAGTGTGTCCTTCACCGTTTTGCGTCATGTCATTGAATCAGTTGGCCAAATTTATGTCTGTGCCTTTAATAATATAAATGGTTATTTTAATATCACTTTCTCATGTTGTGCTGTCTCCGTTCAATAATGACAGATTGGGGATAGTTTTTTGGAACTTTAGGTCTAAATGGATGCCATGTGAGCTATACCTAAAAAGAAAAATGACTAACCGAGTTACATTAGTTAGTATATAACTGAAAATAGTGTGTAGTAAGCGGCAAGTTGGCTCAGTGTTTAGAACACCATATCCCGAAGCACATGTACCCAGGTTCGAGCCATGCCGACAGCAAATTCTAGCCAGCACGTGATGAGTTCCCAATAAGGACGAAACCGGTCTACTGGGTGAATTGCCTTTTCTACACCATACAATTCTTAGTTTATACTGGCATACGTAATTAATTAATGGGTGAGGTGTTTATATCAAGACCACAACCTTGATTATCATAATTGAACGCTCATATTGTTTGGAAATATCTTTCACCATATGTTCATCTATTTTTTCCTCTTCAGTTTTTTGCCAATCCGATTGAAGGTTTTTCGAGTCTGATCAAAGGCGTGTTCGGTCTATCCTGGATACTAGTAAGTTGTTGAATTTTGTTATTCGTGTCTATTCGATTAGAATATCATGTTGATGAAACTTTTGAATATTTAGGCCAAGTGTCTGTTGTTTTATGTAAAGGACTTCATATATTATAATTGAGTGGGTGCCCCAGTTTATATATATATATATGATCTAGAAATGTAAGTTTATTGAATTGTACACTGACGTAAACAAATTTATAGACCAAAAGTAGTGGATTTAACCGACTTCAAAGGCAACGCACGACATATATAAATCGTTTATCACATTATATGGTGATCCTGACATCCTTCACTTAAATATCTAATATATATATATATATATAATTAGGAAGGATAAATACATTAATAACAAAGTGGATAAAGGCCATTTATTTCGTGAATACTAATCATCTCTTATACAATCATACATACTTATACATTTTTGGTTTTCAATTGATTATTCTAGCGATAACAAATCTGACTCGTTTTTACTTCTGTTTCTTGTTTTGGCTAGTTGGTGAGTGTGTATGCGTTTGAGTTTGTGGTTATGCGTGTTTGCATGTAAAGGTCATTCTCGCAGTATTGCAAAGTGATGTCTGAGGTATGGTCATTGTTGTTTTGATGGCTTGAGAATTAAACATTTGTGCGCATTGTTTACTGTTACATGTACGAGTGCTTTTTTCCCCAGTGTAGTTGAACGTTTCACCTTGTTGCGCAAAGTTATCATTTACACATGGTAACAGCGCCAGTGTGGATTGCAGTGTTAAACGCTCATATTGTTTGGGAACTTCTGTTAATTCCACTTCAGTTTGTTGCCAATCCGATTGTATGTTTGTTGATTCTAGTCGAGGGCCTGTTTGTTCTTGACTGGATACTAGTAGATTGTTGTTGAATTTTGTTATTCGTGACCAGTCGATAAGAATATCATGTTGATGAAAAAAAATAGTATATATAGTACGTGATGAGTTCAGAATAAGGACGAAAGCGGTATACTGGATGAATTGCCTTTTCTACACTATAAAATTCTTAGTTTATACTGACATGTAATTCATTAATTGGCCAGGTGTTTATATCAAGATCGCAACCTTGATTATTATAATTGTTAGCACCACCCGCGCAACCAATGTTCGTTTAATTATATAAATGTTCATTTCAATAACACTTCCCCATGTAGTGTGGTGTCTGTTCAGTAATGACATTGGGGTATGGTTAGTTGAAACTTTGGGTCTAAATGGATGCAATATAGGCTCCACCTAAAGGAAAAAACTAACCAAGTTACATTAGTTAGTATATAAATGAAAATTTTGTGTAGTGTAGTGTGCGGCAGGATGGCTCAGTGGTTAGATAACCAGATTCCGAAGCAGTCGTGCCCAGGTTCGAGTCATGTCCGCGGCAAATTCTGGCCCTACATGATGAGTTCCCAATAAGGACGAAAGCGGTCTATTGGATGAATTGTATTTTCCACACTATACAATTCTTCGTTTATACTGACAAATGTACGTACTTAATGGGTCAGATTTTTATATCAATATTGCAACCATGATTGTAGTTATATATTTTTAATAAGGGGGAGAGAAGGAGAGAAAGGCACACAGAGAGAAAGAGAGCACCTAATTACTATGAGTATATTTATCAAGATAACTCACAGAATTGAGGCACATAACCATTATGGCGAAATCAGCATTATGGAAAGCAAAATCAGCAATACAGCTTCCTTGTGGCTTTCAGTGTATTATATCATAAACATCCATCAGTTTACATCGTTACATATATGAGCGGTGGCATTTCATTATCTATGTGCGAAGAGCTATTGATCAACAGTAGAAAAAACATTTACCATATAAAATGTTTTAAAGGGTATGGCATCCTAAGGAAATAAAGCCATTCCAGAACATATATAAAAAAATAGGGCACAATATCATTTTAACGAATTTCTCAGTTCTACAAAAAGCAAAATCGGAAAACTGATACGCATAAGAAGCACCTGACTGAAAGGTTGAACGGTTCCACCAGCATGAGATTTTACTCGAATTGAAACGTATCACAAAACCATTCAGTCGACTGAAAACAAATTGACGTAAACAAGGTTGCGCAAACTGCGTCAAATTTATAATTAGCCTTGCTCAATTTTGCACGTCATTATAGGCGAGTAATGCTGAAATCCTCACATCACAATTTGTTATCATATGCAAAAAATAAATTATTTGAACAATGTGACACGATTGGTAACATAATAGGTAAAACATTCGAACACGAAATTGTAAATAAAGCGAAATCCTTGAAAAAATAGTTGTTTGCGCTGGCGGTGATAAAGTTTGCAAATATGAGTAAAATACTAAATTTATTTCATCTAACCAATCTCAAACCAATGAAAAAATATCATCTATCACACGTACCGAAGGGCTTCGACATTCTATGATAATTCTCAGAGCACGAAAGCAACATGGCTAACGAAGATCAATCCATATTTCATGCATTAAAGGTATTGCATAGCATTTTCAGCTCTCACCCATCGATGTCTCTCATATATTTTTCATTGCTTTATATCAACATATAATCAACCATTAAAAGAAACATGTTGCGCGACGAAGAATAGATTATTTAACTGATTTTTGGATTGCGTACCGAAATGTTTGAATCCACTGTCATCATAATTTTCCGAAATATTTCGATATCCATGTATGGATATCTTTTTTAATGGGACGTACAACACACACTAAGTTGACAATCAATATGTCAAGTGGAAATATTAGTTTAAACTGCCCCATTTATACTTGTTGTTAGATCTCCTAAGCATAACTTGTTTTTAAAAAAAAATAAAATTCTATGAAAGTGTATGTCAAATTGGTTTGTGTGTATGCTTGCATATATAAATTCTTCGCAATGAGATTACAGTGATTTAATGACAATTACTGATAACTCACTAGATAAGCATACGTATGTATGTGTTCTCGTTTGTTATGGAGAGGAGTAATCAATTAATGCACGTGTACACTAATCCCTGTGAAATTACAGCGATTTAGCAACATCTGATTGTTCACTGGATAAGCGTGTTTGTGTGTATGTGCGTGAGCGTTTACTTAAGACTTAGAACTAATCTGTTACATGTAATTACAGGCACGTGTAACAGTCATTCAAGTGAAACTAAAATGATAAGCAACTAATAATTGCCTAATTGTGTAAATTATATGCTTGTAGGTAAAACTGCACAACTGTTATGTTTATCACTACATAGGAATTCGACAGCCAGAACTCCAGATAAATACAATGCATGCAACATTATCGTCCTATTATCCCACTTTCTTCACATGCTGCATAACATTTCAATTTAATAATACAAAATATAGAAATAAAAAACATAGAAAGTATGTTGGTGATCACAATTATCCTTGTCTTTTAGTCAACCACGAGAAAGTATACTCATAATAAAAATTGAAAAGATCAGCCGGATTGTAGATTTTTTCTAGTTCAGTACATGAAAATCTAAAAGACATCTTAGATGGAGACTTTTCTCTAAGCCCTTTTTGGCAATTGATTGTAAATTTTGTAAATTTTCGTATATCATATTAGTCAACATTACAAATGAACAATTGCTATTCATGAGTTTTATTAATGAATAATAATATACTCGAATTATACCTTATTTTTTCAATTATCAGGTCTGTGAACTAAGATGCTAAATAGATGTCATCAATTATTATATAAATTAGATCAAATAAAAAGATCGTTTTTAGCCCTTATCGTAATAATTGTATTAAAGTTGATATAGCGTATCCAGTGTTATAATTACTGGATGTTCAGATGTTGATAAGTCATATATCAAACTTATGGAGATTTCCATATATATGAGGAAGATATTTCCTCGGACAAAATTTAAGGGACATTTATTGATAAATTTAAAGCACGTGGCTGATTGTAACAAATATTATTTAGAAAGAAATTATTCGTTTAGTTTCAAGAATATACTTTGTTTAAATACCTTACAGTATATATACTCTTGAATTGGGCGTATATTTGAGTTCGGTATTCTCTGTCTGTTCTGGAGTAACTTACTTAAGCAAGCTGCATTTATTGTTTACTACATTGTGGTGTTTACAAATTCTTGATCTTCTCAATATAAATCTGCTATAATTTTTTGTGTTTTGAAGCTTGCACATTAGGGAGGTTCTGGAACAGGTAATCTAATAATTCTGTTTTTTTCGTGTCTTATTTATTTCCAGATTATTTGATTCTGATGTATTGTTACGTAAAAAGTATACAGACCTTTGCCTAGTAAAAAGACATCAAATATATATTTAAGTTTGATAAACATGGAAGCTTATCTTAAGTTCGATGACACGAACAAATTTGCTCAAGATATTGCAGACATGAATATAGAAGATGTGGACGAGAATACTGACTTATCAGACTCAAATAGCTGTATTAAGCCTGAAACAGACTTGGCATCTATGTGGTTCTCATAAATTAATAGGGTTGGAGCCTCTACATATCTATATATATATATATATATATATATATATATATATATAAATTTCTAATTCGGAAGAAAGAACACATTAATAAGAAAGTGGATAAAGGCCATTTATTTCGTGAATACTAATCATCGCTATACAATCATAATATATATATATATATATATATATATATATATATATATATATATATATATATATATATATACATTTTGGGTTTTCAATTGATTATGCTAGTGGTAACAAATCTGACTCGTTTTTAATTCTGTTTCGTGTTTTGGCTGGTTGTTAAGTGTGTATAAGTTTATGTTTGTATGTGTGCGTGCTTGCATGTAAAGGTCATTCTCGCGGTATTGCAAAGTGATGTCTGAGGTCTGGTCATTGTTGTTTTGATGGCTTGAGAATTAACCATTTGTGCGCATTGTTCACTGTTATATGTACGAGTGCTATTTTTGCCAGTGTTGTTGATCGTTTCACCTTGTTGCGCAAATTTGTATTTTGCACATGGTAACAGCGCCAGTGTGGATTGCAGTGTTGAACGCTTATATTGTTTGGAAACTTGTCTCCGTATGCGCCTCTGTTATTTCCACTTTAGTTTGTTGCCAATCCGATTGTATGTTTGTTGTTTATAGTCGAGTGACATTTAGTACACAGAGAATCATGAGGTTGGATACCAAAGTTCAATTGTCAATTCTCTCCAAATCATTCAAAGTCTAAAAATTCTCATGTATGTGCGGTAGCACATATATCGGACGTACGAAAAAGCAATTGATAAGCAGAATCCAGCAACATTTGCCACAGAAATTGATTAACAAAGGCTTGGCACCGTTTGGAAAATGAGCTATTTCCGATCCTATATTGGCAATGGAGCACCCTGTCAATTCGACCAATTTCAAAATTCTACATAAAGCAAAAGCAGAAATATTATTATTTATTTATGAAGCCCTTTATATAAACAACAAGCATCTGACCTTAATATTCAAAAGTTTCACCAACATGATATTCTAATCGACTGGCCAAGAATAACAAAATTCAACAACTATCTACTAGTATCCATTTAAGACCAGACAGGCTCTCGACTAGAATCAACAAACGTTCAATCGGATTGACAACAAACTGAAGTGGAAATAACAGAGGCGCATACGGAGACAGGTTTCCAAACAATATAAGCGTTCAACACTGCAATCCACACTGGCGCTGTTACCATGTGCAAAATACAAAATTGCGCAACAAGGTGAAACGATCAACAACACTGGGAAAAATAGCACTCGTACATGTAACTGTGAACAATGCGCACAAATGATTAATTCTCAAGCCATCAAATCAATAATGACCAGATCTCAGACATCACTTTGCAATACTGCGAGAATGACCTTTACTTGCAAACACGCACACACACAAACACAAACGCATACACACTTACCGACCAGCCAAAATAAAAAACAGAAGTAGAAACGAGTCAGATTTGTTACCACTAGCATAATTAATTGAAAACCCACAATGTATGTTTATGTATGATTATATAGCGATGATTAGTATTGACGAAATAAATGGCCTTTATCCACTTTGTTATTAATATGTTCTTTCTTCCTAGTTAAAAATATACTGTGTAATATAAAAAGGCATGGACATTATAAATATATATATATATATATATATATATATATGATGTGATATTTTTTATATATCCAAATATATATATATATATAAATATATTCTATTCTATTCTATTCTAAACATCAATTATCTTTTCCAATACGCTAACGTAGAGGCCTTTTAGTCACTACTATAATAAAGCCTTTGAGATGCCAGCCTCGAATAATCCAATCATTCACCAACGTAAGTCAGAAACTTCTATAATATGAACAAAGGAAACTTCCAAAAAATTAAAATATTAAAAAAACACAATAACGTTTTATGGAACCAGCGAAAGCACCAAATGTCCAAAAATAAAATTTGATTTGTTTTACATAAGGAATTAATTGATTTTCAATAAATTAATTAACCTCCGCATA
The DNA here is from genome assembly GCA_029291075.1 of Eudiplozoon nipponicum. Classification (NCBI taxonomy): domain Eukaryota; kingdom Metazoa; phylum Platyhelminthes; class Monogenea; order Mazocraeidea; family Diplozoidae; genus Eudiplozoon; species Eudiplozoon nipponicum. The sequence goes on along the minus strand of JAQBSW010001177.1, from coordinate 80,283 downwards.
CACCCTCATGTTTTAGATGTTTACTCATACATTACGAAGTTCTCATTCGTCGGTTTTTTGATGACACTTTCAAAACGAGTTTCAACAATTTCTGCTGGTATTTCACTAGGTTTCACTTTCATAATGCATTTTTCTCTGTCTTCAGTCGTTTTGGTTTTTATCTTTACTTCTTTTCAAAATTTATTTGGCTTTTCTTATTTCTCACATTTTCGAGTCCCATCTCGCCTCAACTTCGTTATACTTCGATGGATACCGTTCCTCAGTCTCCTTCTCCGTCCATTTAAACTGTGGAATGCAGCGATCCAGTGCTTCACACTCTACTGCGCCACTTACTTGTATAAATGCAATTTTATCAGTCATATGATTGACTCTAAATCGCCCATTAGGGAATTGAGTTAGACAATCATGTCTGTTCTCGCTAGTTAGATATACATGAGATGCCAGCTTTAAATCTAAAGATACATAGCATTTAGACCTTGGACTTCTTATTTTGTTTGGAGATAACGACTAATTTAATCTCTCAATGCTCCAACAAACCAATCTACTGAACTAGAAGCCAAATCGAAACAACTTAGAGCCTCTATTAGAAGATTACCGGATAATCTCAATGGCTCTCCATAAACAAGTTCTGCTATGGATGTTCCTAACTGAGCTCTGTATCTGTTTAACATTGCCAGCAAAACTAAGGGAAAATCGTGTATCCAACTGGATCCACCAGTGAAGCGTAATTCAGCCTTAACCCCCCTGTGTGGCCTCTCAACCATCCCATTAGCAAAGATCTCATAGATAGTTCAGACATAAACTGACTACCACGATCAGTAGTTACCCTTACCGGTACACCATATCGTGACAACAACTTATGCAAGAACATAAGACGTCAAACTGAGGACTGAAACGATCAAACGTCGTAAGTAAATACTTCTGGCCAGAAATTTTTGGCATTTCTACTTTATCAATATGTACATGCATGAAACGACCCGCTGGTATACCAATCGTTTTAATTTAAGTTTTAGTGTCACGCCAAACTTAACAAGTTTGACACCGGGCACATGTTCTCACCCAAGCTCTTATGTCTTTCGACACCTTAGGTCATACACATCTAACAGTGACCACCCTGATAGTTGCCTTATTGGACGGATTACCAAATTTATTCAACTGTTGAATTACCTTATACCTTAATTCTATTGCTAAATACGGTCTAAGTTGGCTCCTGGAGATTTCACATAGCAATCACTTATCTCCAATCTTCATGCGTGAATACGCGGACTTCTCTGCCAACTCAGCTACTAAAGGATCAACAATTTTTGCTTCCATCAATTGCTCGACAAAATAATTAGAAGATACAGCAGAGCAAACGAGTGACTCCGAACGATTAACATCTTCATCTGATACGTCTGGTCTACTGAGATTACCTGTCACCACATTCTCTTTTTTGAGGTATGAGTATTGGTAAATCAAATGTTGTGAGTCGGGTTATATGTGAATTCACCCGCCGAGAATAATTGAGCCTATTCGTTCTCCCTAGGATATTTATCAACGTTTTTTGATCAGTTAATATCGTAAACTGATGTTCATCTATATAGTACTCAAAAGGCAGCACTGAAGAATAAACACCTTGTAACTCTTTTGCAAGCGTGTCACATCGCTTCTCGCGATCTTAGAGTTTCCGACTATATAATCCTGTTGGCTTGACTATACCATTATCCATCTGATGTAACACTGCCACTATGGCTACATCGGAAGCATCTGTGACCAGCTCAAACGGCTTAGTCCAATCCACAGTTGCTAATGTTGAAATTTGGCTTAACTGATATTTGGCCCTCTGGAATTTCTCTTTGTCGTCTTGGCTAAAATTAATTGGCCAGGACTTCTTGATCGTACTCCATTCACGAACTAAATGTCGAGCTATCGACCCCAAAATTTCAGCTAAACCTGGTATAAAACGACGATAATAGCTAATCATCCTGAAAAATCTACGCAATTGGCGTACAGTTCGGGGTTCTGGCACATCCTTGATCGCATGGATTTTATCTTCCAAGTGTTTAATTCCATCCTTGGAAATAGTGTGTCAAAGAAATTTAACAGTAGAGCAACCAATCCTGCTCTTTTCCGGCGTCACTACCAATCCATAATGTTCCAACTTAGATAAAACTACGTCCAAGTGCTCCCGGTGTTCCTCCCTAGATTGAATATATACACTGATGTCATTTATATGCACTCTTGCAAATGGACAGTTTTGAAGAACTTCCTCTGTCAGACACTGGAATGTCTGACTTGCATTCTTCGAACCAAAAGGCATACAAAAGAATTCATGCGATCCTCCTTCAGGAAATCGCACTGGGGTGTGCGGTCTAGATTTCGTCTCCGTAGGTACTTGATAGTAGGCTTTCTGCAGGTCTAACGTAGTATAAACCTCATATCCAATTATATCCCAGAGAAAAGTACTCCGGTTCGGTAGAGGATACGAATCGCCTTTCGTCACCGAGTTCAATAGACGGTAGTTACCACAAACTGTCCATTGACCTGGTTTAGGTTTGGAACAACCACTATTGGAGATGCAAAGTTGGAATTTGAACGGCTTCAAATTCCTTCTTCCCTCTACTGCTTAAATTCTTCAATAGAAACCTGCTGCTTATGTTGTGCTAACGGTTGAGCCTTCAGTGAACAGGGTAGTTGTTCCACCAACTCGATTTGGTGTTCTATGCCAGTCTTCAATCCCTTCCGCTTAGCATTGAAGGGTAGGAACACGTGAGGTGTTTCTCGATGGCATCCACCATGTCATCGGCGACGACGGGTCTGGGTAGTCTCACTGACCTAAATACTGAGGTCCCAGTCTCAGCATAAGTCACTATCCTGGTGCCTAGTCCAATGGTCCTAGATTTGTGATCTAAAGCGAGATTAAAAGTGACCAAAAATCCATCCCAATGATGTTATCCTTTATATCAGCGGCCAGAAAATTCTACGTAAATGGTGATTTCTGCCCTAATGTCACAGACAATTCTTTAAATCCTTTAACGTCAATTGGACTTCCATTGGCAGCCCATAGTTGATAATCGAATGTGGGGTTATCAATTTACACCACATCGGATCTAACTACGCTCACATCTGCACCCGTGTCTAGTACGAAATTTAACCCACTTATTTCATCTGTTATAACGAACTTATTGTTGCTATAACCAGCAACTTCTTTGAGATTACCTTCCAGCCGAAATCTAACAGGTTTACGGACTGAAATATTGCGCGTTTCTTCCATCGAAGCTTTTGAGCTTAACTTCGATGATTTTAGGATATCTCGAGTATGCATATCTTGGAGCCTTGCATGCACAACCCCTCTCTCTACGGCTGCTACGAGCGAGGTACCACTATTTTTCCGGCGGCTTACTCCAGGCCGCAGGAAGAGCACATCCTTTCCATCGTGGACCACTCAACCTTGATCACAGGCATCCTTCACCCTGACACTTTCCAAACGGCATATTTGCGATGCTAAATGAACTACTCGCGTGGTCCTTGAAAACCCTCACGCGATTCGCCTCTCCGATGCTTGTAAATGGAACTTTGATACCGGGAATTCACCCTGCCTCCGTTGGAACATTCCCTCTTTGGTTTCATACAACCCAAATCCCGTCGGAGGTTACATAATTCATTATCTACGGTCAGGAATCGCTCTGAGAGATGTCTGAGTTGCTGCTCCAGGCGTGAATCTGCTGTTACTGCATACACCTTACTGACGATAAACTTTGTCCAATCCATTGAGCTTCTTTAGCGACACCAGTTTCCATTTATCATAAACATGCAAAATGGCTCTTAATCTAGCAGGCATTTCTGCTACAAATGTACTGTTTATAACTTCCTCAGAAATATCGAGCCCGATGGATTTTTAAATAAGTCTGTCATAAATTTTAGATAGGAGTTGATTTCCTTTCTTTTCCTGACGTAATAAGTCAGTCATCCGTTCTATCCTCTCGGGTCGATATCGTCTATGAAGTTCTTCAACAAGAAGCTCAAATGTATTTAAAGGTTCGTTCTCGGTAACAAATTTCCTGAGTATAAATAGATACTTTTTTACAGGCCGAGGCAAACCTTTCTGTAGGGTCAGTCATTTTTCTCAGTTTAAAATAAAATTTTGCATTTTCGACCAGTTCAGAATGGTTGTCTGGTCTGTATATGGTGATCTTAACGTTGCTATCAGTAGAATTTCGGCAAAAACAACCATCTGCATGTCATCTTTCCTCATAGAGGATCCTGGCACGGTCGCCATTTTTTGTAGAGGCCATTTGATCACTATCATAAGAAATCCTCTGAGATGCCAGGCTAGGATAATCCACATATGCGTTATGATCATCTAATTTGGAACACTTAATTTCCCCTGAACTATCTTTTAGACTACATTCCTAATGTCCATCTGCTACTTGCTCTGAATCCTAAATATTTACTAAACCAACCAGAATATTAGAAAAAGGTTTCTTGCAATTTATATGTTATAACAATATATGTGCTCACCCATAAACACTGATGTCCACAGATGACAGAACAACACGGTGGTGAACTTGAAATAAGATATCCACGTCAATTACATGAAGCAAATTTATGATCCTTCCCTATAATGTATATTAAGAACGATAGATGGATGCAAATTTCAATAATTTATTAACAAAGAGTATTCAGATAGAACCATGTAGCAAAGCGTGCATGCAACTCAATAACTCAGAAAATCTCTCTTATAATCACCAATAAAGAAGCAATAACTTCGACAATATGAACAACAGAAATTTCCGACAAATAACTATATATTTAAAAAAGCAATATTGTCGTATGAAACCAGCGATAACATCAAATGTGCAAAAATAAAATTTGATTTATTTTTATATGATGAGTTAATTGATGTCCAATTAATTAATTATCCTCTGCACTAGTCAGAAATCGAAAATTAGCGCAATTTTATAATTCGAAAGTGTATATTTGTTTTAGAAACATTCAAGCTAGCGTTACTGTGCCTTAAGTTATTTGTGTAGAGGCCCTTTGGTCACTACCATAAGAGAGTCTGGGATGCCAGGCCCGGAAAATCCATATATGCGGAATGATCATCTGATCAGAAACACTAAAGTTCCTCTGAACTATCTTTTAAGCTACAATCCTTAAGTCCAGTTGCTAACTTTTCTTTATCCTCAAGATTTAATAAACCAGCCATAATATTATTAAATTACTTGCAATTTATATATTATATTAATAAGGCTTACCGGGATACGCTGATATTCACAGTTTACAGAACCAGACGGGGATAACCTTAAAACAAATATCCACGTCAATTACCTGAAGCAAATTTGTTGTTCTTTTCGCTGATAATTAAAAAGAACAATTTACAAAAATATTACAATAATTTATTAGCAAAGATATCGTAGATGGAACCACGCAGTGTTCCGCTTGTACGCTTCAGCAACTGAGAAAAAAAACCTCTCCTTTAACCTTCGACAAGACAAGTCAAAAACTTCGACAATATGAACAAAAGAACTTCCAAAAAATTTACAATATTTTTTCAAAAAATACAATATTGTTTTTACGAAACCAGCGATAACATCAAATGTCCAAAAATAAAATTGATTTATTTTTATATGAGTTTGGGCGGTTAGATTTTTTATTATTTTAGATAAAAAAGGTATAAAAAACTGCACGAATAAATGATTTGGAGGTTAATTAAATTTGATTCATTTTTATATGAGGAGCTAATTGATGTCCAATAATTTAATTAACCTCCACAATGATTTTATTTAGAATCTATTTTAATCTGATCTATATTTCAAACATTAGTATAATTATTATAATCAAGAGCACCAGGTTCCGGAGCAGACGTGCCCAGGTTCGAGTCCTGTCCGCGGCAAATTCTGGCCAGTACATGATGAGTTCCCAATAAGGACGAAACCGGTCTACTGGATGAATTGCCTTTTCTACACTATACAATTCTTAGTTTATATTGACATATGTAATTAATTAATGGGTCAGGTGTTTATATCAAGACCGCAACCTTGATTATAATAATTGTTATCACCACCCGCGCAACCAATGTTCGTTTAATTAGTATAATTGCCTAATTTTGCTTACTCATTTTATTATATTATGCTCACATTTTCTTTACTTTTCTATTTATTTACTGATAAAACACCTAAGCGGAGCATTTGATCTTAATTGCTAAATTATTGTTATTTTTATTTAAAATAAGCAAAGATTAATAATTATATTATAGCTTTATAAAAAACATTCCTTTTTCTTTGGTAACAGCTATCCTACTATTAGATGCCATCAGATATATTTTGTAGTGGCTCCAACCCTATTAGTAAATGAGAACCCTATAGATACCAAGTCTTATTATACCCATTTGAGTTTGATAATCTAGTATTCTCATTCACATCTATTAAGTTCATGCCTGCTATATTTGAGCTAATTTGAATGTTCCCAATATGCACGATTCAAAACACAAAATAGTAACAGGATTATATTGTGAAGATCAAGATTTGTAAAATTATAAATAGAGAAATAAAATGTCAAACGCATCTTGCTTGAGAAAGTCACGCCAGAACAGTGACAGATTACCGAAACTCAAATTACGCACAATTAAAAAAGTATATATATATAAACAAAGAATGTTCTAGAAATTAAAAGAATATTTTCTTTTTAAATAATATTCGATTCAATCAGCCACAGTGGTTTAAATTTATCAATACTTTTTACTTTAATTTTTTGGACGAAATATCTTCCTTTACATACACTACATTCTAAAAACAAGTCGGCTAACAATAGACGTAATCGTTGTTCTTCGTATGACGTTGAACTCTTCCTCAGCAGGTTGTGCATATGGGTACCTCTGTCGTAAACGTTGAGCCCTGTTCATTTGTCACTAGCACTGCTAGTTTGTCTGACGTTGGCGGAACGTTATGATCTTGTAACTCGGTAGAACATAATATCGATGTGGTCAACGACGCGCCTTGCGAAAGTTGCTGTTTTGACTTGTGTGCCAGCGTAATCGGATTGCACACATCAGATTCGTCCATGGTTCGATGGTCAATCAACTCATCCAGACAAACTGTGGAATGCGACGATCTAAAATAACACAATCATCAATGCCATTTCTATGATGACATTTTTGTCTGTCATCCTCTTGACCTCATGGTTCTTTGTTAAACGGTGTCAGTCAGTTCTTCCTATTTTCATTAGTTTCATAAACATGTGAAGCTGATTTTAGATCAGAGGACACATAGCATTTGGTTTTTACTTGTCTAATTTTTGTCGGAATTAAACGACAAATCTTATCTCTAAGTGTTCCGATAAGCTAATCTACATAGTTAGAAGCCCAATCAAGACTACTTGGAGTTTCTATTAGAAGATCTACAGGTTCTCCTTATACCAATTCTGCCATTGAAGCTCCTAATTGGGCCCTTTATCTGTTGCGTATGGCCAGTAATACTATAGGAAAATCGTGTATTCAGCTTGGTCAACCAGTACATCTCAACGCAGCTTTCAATTCACGATGCAGCCTTTCGACCATCCCGTTCGCACGTGGGTTGTATGCGCTAGTATGTAATACATTTATTCACATGATATTGAGATATCTTATGAAGAGCTCTGACATTAATTGACTTCCGCGATCACTAGTGACTCTTACCGGAACATCATAACGAATCTCGATGATTTCTGTGTACATTTCCGAACCGTCCAGTTGATATCCCCAATATTCTCCATCTCGGTTCTAGTATGTCTCCACAACTTACAAGTTTGACATGTGGCACAGGCTCTTTCCCATGTCTTTATATGCGGCCATATGTATCTATATGTAATTAATCAAATGGTGGCTTTTGTGGATGGATGACCCAAATCGTGTAATTGTTTGATTACTTTGGCACGTAACTCCAACGGCACATATGATCGTGGTTGATCTCTGGGCTACTCAGGAGCTTGCGAAAATGTCCTGGTCTCTTGGACCAAACTAACGTAATGGGATCCGATTCTTGCGCTTCCTCAACTTGATTGAATAAATTAGTTGGAGAATCATCTAGATTCTTCAATGGACGTTGACGTATCAGCTCGACATGTGCTTCATTCGGTCTGCTAAGTGCATCTGTTCCATTCTCTTTACCAGCAATATGAGAAACATTGAAATCGAACTCTGCTAATCGGGTAATCTGGGAAATCACCCTACAAGAGTAAGTAAGCCTTGCGGTTTTACCAAGTATACTTATCAACGGCTTGTGATCTGTCAATGATTTGAACTGATGACCATCTAAATAATACTCAAAATGAAGCACTTTACCAAAATTGTCATACCGTTTTTCTCGCGCACGAAGCTTTCGACTATAAAACCCAAACGATCTTACTATATCCTCTTCTCTATGCTGAAGCACTGCTCCATCGCAACATCTGAGGCATCCACAATCTGTCATCTTGGGACTTTAGGAAACTATTTAACTCTAATAACCGGATTTTGATGTTGCCAGTGCAAACTGAACATTTAATCAGATTGCAGAGTCAATTCATTCACTATATAGGTTTTTCCATTTTTGGAAACTCATACTTTAATATCCAGAATTTGCCGCTGACTGAGCTCGAATCGGGAACATTTCGCTACGGCACTATTGTTGCATACTATACACAATCTGAAGCCATATACCAACATAGGTATTTGGTTAGCCATTTTTCACGTGGAAACTATTTGGAATCTCTTAATACTTGAAATTCTAACAAACGATCCTTGATTTGCCTTAATGCAACAGAAAAATTGTCACTTGTGGATTGGATAATTGATTAGTTTTACATCATATCATAAGCATATGATAATCTTAATATTGGTAAAGATTAAACATTACATCAGTTGTGGCTGTTCTAAACTCTCATTATTTTAGTCTTTATATTTTTACATCTTCTGCTTATGTGCCGTTACTCTAAATATAAAAAGCTTTTATTACATCTGAAGTAATAGAAAGTAATGAGAAAAAGCGCGCAAAAACATACGCCGAAATAGTTAAAGAAGGTAATATGTCGGAACGAACTCTACTGACCTTGTTGCGCATAACAGGAAGCCAGTCATTAGGCTGCAAACTATTGCACTAGCAGCTTCATTCGAATATTTCTTGAATTTTCCTCATAAGATATGATTGTTTATTATGCTTAAGATGCGAAGTATTGGGTTTCTGTCTTATTAATAGTTTGTTTCTGTAAATTTGAGCCTCAATTTTAACAGTAATTTATTATTTCTTATTTCTAAAATTTTCCATTTAGTTGAAATTTCGTTATATTTCTTTGTTCCTCTTCCCGATATTCACTGGTAACTTTCTGCTTTACCTTTAGCATCGTAGCTGGTACTCGTGAGTTCTGTCGGTGCTGTACGGCTTTCTGCTTACTTTCGGAAATCAAACAGTAACGAAAAACGGATAATGTATTGCGTTGTAGAAAGAATCAAAATGGTATTGTTTTATTTGAGCAATTTATTTCTATCACAAACCGTATTTTTTATCGAAATCAGTGAGTCTATCAAAAAGTGAAGGTTTACTTATATAGTAAAACGAATATTAGTTTACTGAAGTTGATGAAAATTTAATGCCCTTCATATTGCCTAGTCATTGTTTGCATTACGGAATAGACTTTGCAATCGGAATCTCTTTATTTCTTGCTAGCCACCCCCGATCTGTCATTACAAAACTGTCATGGCATTTTTGGAAACTATTTAAATCTAATAGCCGGATTTTGATTATGGGTTGACAGTGTAAACTGAACATTTAATCAGATAGCAGAGGCAATTCATCCACTATATAGGTTTTTCCATTTTTGGAAACTCATACTTTAATATCCAGAATTTACCGCGAACTGAGCTCAAATCGGGGACACTTCACTGCGGCACAATTGTTGCTTACTATACGCAGTCTGAAGCCATATACCAACATAGGTTTTTGGTTAGCCTTAGTTCAGGTGGACACCATTTTGATTATCTTAGGACCTGATATTCTAACTATCCAACCCTAATTTGCCTTTATGCAACAAAAAGCTTGTCATTTTTGATTGGATAATTGATTAGCTTTACATCATACCAGATGTATATGACAAACTTAATATTGCTAAAGATGAAACATTGCATTCGTTGTAGCTAGTCTAAACTAATATTACTTAATTCTTTTTATTTTTTTAATCTGCTTATTTGCCGTTAATGTAAATAAAAAAACTTTTATTACATTTATTATTACAGGAACCGAGTCGTTTGGCTGCAAACCATTGCACTAACAGCTTCATTTGAATATTTATTGAATTTTTGTCATAAGACATGATTGTTTATTGTGCCGGTATGCTTAAGATGCAGAGTATTGTGTTTCTGTCTCACTAGTAGATTGTTTCTGTGAATTTGAGCTTCAATTTTAAAGGTTGTTTATTATTTCTAATTTATAAAATTTTCTATTTAGTTGACATCTCGTTATTTTCATCCGTTGGTCCTCCTGATATTCATTGGATACTGCATTTACATGTACTCGGGAAAGCCAGCAGAGCTTTTTGGTAAGTCAAATAGTATTATGTGGCAAGAAGAATCACAATGGTATTGTAATGCTTAAGCAGTGGAAATTCTAAACGTGTCAGTATCTGCGACTGACAGCATTTTATCTATATTATTCGAATGGTTAAATAAAGTGGGATTGATGTTTATCTCAAATTAACAAACTTGATTTGATGAATTATTAATACCGGTCGCACAATCAATGCTTCATCTGATAACTGGCGCAACTTTCGCAGTTATTCTTCTGGATAACTCTTGTAATCGCTGTACACATCGATAAAACCAACTCAGCCATAGTATATGCAAATCGCTTCTTTAAGAGCTTTACGATTAAAATTTTGATTTTGTGTGAACGAAATCCTTCTAATTACTTGTGAAAGGGTCATTAACTAAATGAGTCCATAACATACAGAAATGGAAATTGATTTAATCAATGAATTGAATCACTTAAATTCAATGCAATATTTCAATTATATTTGCTTTACTTTTCGTGTGCATTTAGTTAGTTAATTTAGCCTAAATTTCAGATATCATTACAATATTTTCTGCGTTTATATGTATAATAATAATAATGTATGTGGATGATTGGTGATTTGAAAGTGAGTTACGGACTGTCGATAATCTCGAATACCAAATTTCAAGTCACCAGTCATACAACGTATAAAAACTACCGTTTGTTGGACGTGCTGATGTGTTTCTATCTTTCTTGATCATGATTAAATTACGAAGAAACACTAAGTAACAGTGATCAAAACGAAATGAACATGTAAAACGTTTTGGAAATGCTGATTTCTGATTCTCACATCTAAAACTTCCATATACTTCTGCTGAAATGGATTGACGATTGCGTAATTTCTGTACTGTCGCGAACTTTGTTATTTCATCCGGAATTGATCTACGTTATTCAGTTATTCTTATTATAAGAAAGGAAGGTTGAACTGCCTTATCACGTATAACTGACGTTATTGTGTGGTTATGTTACAACTTATCTTACGTACGAATTTTTTGTCCATTTGAAGTCCATAAGCTTGATATAAATAATTGATATCTCAACGCCTTATCAATGATTTATTGTTTAAATAAGCATTAGTTTTCGGATTCCAGCTTTCAACGCTCTTGCCAAAATACTTCTTGTGATGGAACTCAAATAACCAGAATGTTATCTTTGTGGAAACATGAATAAATGAGTTTTTTGTTATTCATTCATAGGATACTTCTAAAGTTACGCAGTCAGCTTGGTACATACATTACAGTATGTATAAGATAAATTTAAAAAAAAAATGAATTAAAACAAGTGATCCTGTAGATATGCGGCTCTCACCTCTAGCAGTCTCGCATATATTGAACTTGACTGGAAATGTCGGCTACACAATTTCTATGCAGTCACGAACATTAACTGTTTGCAGCTTTCGCCACATATACATATATAGGCAACACAATTTAACAATAATTGATTGCGCGGGTGGTGGTAACAATTCTTTAAATCAAGTTTGCGTGCTTGTAGTAAACACCAATCCCATTGTATTTAACCAGTCATCGAACAACATAACAAAACTACCGCCAGCTGCAACGCACTGACGCGTTTCGACCTTCCATGATCATCATCAGAGTACGACGGCAAACTGACTATCGAGGATCAAACCGCATTGAATATATATGAAAATCAAATTTAGATATGCGGCTCTCACCTCTAGCAGTCTTGCATACATTGAACTTGACTGGAAATGTCGGCTGCACAACTTCTATGCAGTCACGAACATTAACTGTTTGCAGCTTTCGCCACATATATATATAGGCAATACAATTTAAACAATAATTGATTGCGCGGGTGGTGGTAACAATTCTTTAAATCAAGTGTGCGTGCTTGAAGTAAACACCAATCCCATTGTATTTAACTAGTCATCGAACAACATAACAAATCTACCGCCAGCTGCAACGCACTGACGCGTTTCGACCTTCCATGATCATCATCAGAGTACGACGGCAAACTGACTATCGAAGATCAAACCGCATTGAATATATATGGAAATCAAATTTAGATATGCGGCTCTCAATTCTAGCAGTCTTGCATACATTGAACTTGACTGGAAATGTCGGCTGCACAATTTCTATGCAGTCACGAACATTGTCTGTTTGCAGCTTTCGCCACATATACATATATAGGCAATACAATTTAAACAATAATTGATTGCGCGCGTGGTGGTAACAATTCTTTAAATCAAGTTTGCGTGCTTGAAGTAAACACCAATCCCATTGTAGGTAACCAGTCATCGAACAACATAACAAAACTACCGCCAGCTGCAACGCACTGACGCGTTTCGACCTTCCATGATCATCATCAGAGTACGACGGCAACTGACTATCGAGGATCAAACCGCATTGAATATATATGGAAATCAAAATTAGATATGCGTTTCTCACCTTTATTAGTCTTGTATACATTGAACTTGACTGGAAATGTCGGCTGCACAATTTCTATGCAGTCACGAACATTAACTATTTATAGATTTCGCCACATATAAATATATACGCAATACAGTATAACAATAATTGTTTGCGCGGGAGGTGGTAACAATTCTTAAATCAAGTTTGCGAGCTTGAAGTAAACACCAATCCCATTGTATTTAACCAGTCGTCGAACAACATAACAAAACTACCGCCAGCCGCAACGCAATGACGCGTTTCGACCTTCCATGATCATCATCAGAGTACGACGGCAAACTGACTACCGAAGATCAAATCGCATTGAATATATATGGAAATCAAATTTAGATATGTGGCTCTCACCTCTTGCAGTCTCGCATACATTGAACTTGACTGGAAATGTCGGCTGCACAATTTCTATGCAGTCACGAACATTAACTGTTTGCAGTTTTCGCCACATATACATATATAGGCAATACAATTTAAACAATAATTGATTGCGCGGGTGGTGGTAACAATTCTTTAAATCAAGTTTGGGAGCTTGAAGTAAACACCAATCCCATTGTATTTAACCAGTCGTCGAACAACATGACAAAACTACCGCCAGCCGCAACGCACTGACGCGTTTCGACCTTCCTTGATCATCAACAGAGTACGACGGCAAACTGACTATCGAGGATCAAACCGCATTGAATATATATGGAAATCAAATTTAGATATGCGGCTCTCACCTCTAGCAGTCTTGCATACATTGAACTTGACTGGAAATGTCGGCTGCACAATTTCTATGCAGTCACGAACATTAACTGTTTGCAGCTTTCGCCACATATACATATATAGGCAATACAATTTAACAATAATTGATTGCGCGGGTGGTGGTAACAATTCTTTAAATCGAGTTTGCGAGCTTGAAGTAAACACCAATCCCATTGTATTTAACCAGTCGTCGAACAACATAACAAAACTACCGCCAGCCGCAACGCACTGACGCGTTTCGACCTTCCATGATCATCATCAGAGTACGACGGCAAACTGACTATCGAAGATCAAACCGCATTGAATATATATGGAAATCAAATTTAGATATGCGGCTCTCACCTCTAGCAGTCTTGCATACATTGAACTTGACTGGAAATGTCGGCTGCACAATTTCTATGCAGTCACGAACATTAACTGTTTGTAGCTTTCGCCACATATACATATATAGGCAATACAATTTAACAATAATTGTTTGCGCGGGTGGTGGTAACAATTCTTTAAATCAAGTTTGCGAGCTTGAAGTAAACACCAATCCCATTGTATTTAACCAGTCGTCGAACAACATAACAAAACTACCGCCAGCTGCAACGCACTGACGCGTTTCGACCTTCCATGATCATCATCAGAGTACGACGGCAAACTGACTATCGAGGATCAAAACCGCATTGAATATATATGGAAATCAAATTTAGATATGCGGCTCTCACCTCCAGCAGTCTTGCATACATTGAACTTGACTGGAAATGTCGGCTGCACAATTTCTATGCAGTCACGAACATTAACCGTTTGTAGCTTTCGCCACATATACATATATAGGCAATACAATTTAACAATAATTGTTTGCGCGGGTGGTGGTAGCAATTCTTTAAATCAAGTTTGCGAGCTTGAAGTAAACACCAATCCCATTGTATTTAACCAGTCGCCGCAACGCACTGACGCGTTTCGACCTTCCTTGATCATCATCATTATTATTTTTTAGTAAACAAATAACGATGTTAACTATGTAAGAATTGTTTATTAGTCAGTGTTTGATTTCCTGTACGTGACTGGACTGAATTTCCGCAGCAAGCTGCGTTAATTCCTTTTCTCCAATTTACGTTTATAATTACTCGATTTGCACAATGTACACCTGCTATCATTTTGTCCTTTGTATCGTACATATTGGGGACGTTCTGGAAAAGGTAATTTAATAATATTGTTTTTCACGTCTATTTCTTTCCAGATTATTTGTTCGGGTGCTTTGTAACGTGAAAGGTTTCACATTCCGAGTGCCTCACATTAAGTATCAAATTAATAATTTAATAGGATCAACATGGAAGCTAATCTTAAGTTTGAGGACACTAGCAAGTTAGCTCAAGATATGGCAGATATGAATTTGACAGATGTGAATGAGAGTATTACCTTGTCAGATTCAATTATACAATTGAAGACTGATCACGATCTGGCATCTATGGGGTTCTCAGATAACAATAGATTTGGAGCCTCTACAGCAGTAATAGTATTCATTTAGCTAACTAACTTAATAGCTGAATTTCATCCTTTGATTTTATGCATTTTTAAATTTTCCACAATTTCGATTGTTATTTTTTGCTGCTTAAAATTTAATTTTACTTAATTCGCTTACCACCGACAAGCAAATTCAAGGCAATAATTCTGTCGTGACATTGTAAAAATCACTTGCGCACTCATATCGTTTTTTTCTGTAAACCTTTAGTTCGTTATCACACTCCAACGTAGCGTGATGTCTATTTATATTGACAGATTTCGGTGGCCAGTTAGAACTGTTAAATACTGTTTGTTGTGGAGAACTAATATATATGCAAGTATGTATTAGGTGTTGCGAATCTAGTAACAAATTAGTTCAGTTGTGACCAGAAGGATAAGTTAAGACAGCATGACCGGAAAGTATAATCTCCTGCACATTCGTTTCGTGCTCATTGGTGACTCATCAGTAGGAGTCAGAATTACGCCTTTTAACCACTATATATTTGGGCGAGGAATGTGGGATAAAAGGACGATACAATCTCCTAGACGAATGTGTAAACTTGCAGTAGAGTAGCTAAAATCGTATAGTCTCGACAATGCGACTTCAACGCTTATTCGCTCTATACTATATATAAACCGATTCTGTGAAGGATACTAACACTATGACTATTGTGTTAGCAACCGGTACCATCATTATAGTACCGAAAAGGTACATGGTACTATCCCTATGTTTTCCTATTCGGTACATGGTACTAACATGCTGGATATCAATGCATGTTTTAGTTCACCGAAATTGAGAATTACAACTATTTCTGAACACCTGTTACTCCAGTAAATCCATACACTCTGGTATTTATTGATATCAGTTATCACATTTTGCGGTAAGCATGACATCATTAAATTCAATATATTACAGTTAAATACTGTTTATTGCGGAGAACTAGTATATATGCCAGTATGTATTAGGTGTTACGAATCTAGTAACAAATTAGTTCAGTTGTGACCAGAAGGATAAACCAAAGGCAGTATGAACGGAAAGTAAAATCTCATGCACATTCATTTAGTGCTTACTGGTGACTCATCAGTCGGAGCCGGTATTACGCCCTTGAACCAATATATATTTTGGTAAGGAATGTTAGATAATAGGACAATATAATCTTCTAGACGAATGTGTAAACCTGCAGTAGAGTAGCTAATATCGTATCCCGCATTCCTCACCAAAATATATAGTGGTTAAAGGGCGTAATACCGGCTCCTACAGATGAGTAGCCAGTAAGCTCGAAACGATTGTGTATGAGATTATACTTCACTTTGATGCCGTCTTTGGTTTTTCCATCTGGTCACAACTGAACTAATTGGTGTTTAGCGGGCTTTACCAGATTTTAGGCAAGATAAGATAAATGAGTACAGTGGTAGCTTATAAGATTGGCATTGCATCTGAAATCTGACATATCTGTTCTAGCCTGGTTTCGCCTCTTGTGTGAATCTCACGTGTGGTAGCCCTGATTGTCAGCGAAGCTTGACCCATGACACGATATCCACTGTTTTTCTTATCTAATACTTTAACGGTTCAAATCGAATCATTATCTTGCTTCTTCTGTGTAAATGCTTTACACCAGATAATTAGCTAACATTCAAAGTAAATAAATACGGGTTCTGTTTGTAGAAATCATGCTTTGAATTGTATTCATTTCATAAGAGATTCATCCACAAATTCACTATTTGTTATCCGATCGGTTGTGGGCAGGACCGTCAGTATCTACGGCTTTTTTATGAGCTCATGCTTTGGCTAGATTAGTAGGTGACTAGTTTTTTTGGTGTAATGGTAATGAATTTTTAATGCAAATTTCGAAATCCTTTGGGGCTTAAAACACGCCATTCATTTATAAGTGGTCTAAAAACCATTAATCCAATGATTGATCAGTGCGCCATACAGGTAGAACTGGATAAAGAATGGATTTCAAAATTATTTTGGAATAAATATAACTGGCAAAAAAGAGGACGTTTCTGCAATAACGAAATTTTTTATAGAAATCTATATCTGAACTAGGCTTAATTACATGTTTTCCACATTAACTAATGAAAAGTGGCTGCGTATTGCCGAATTATTCAGTTACGTCCTTTTCATTTTCTAAATTAAGAAAATGAATAATTTTGTGAATTGAATATTAACTGTTGAATTGTTTTTGTTTTGGTGTTTGTATGTACATATTTAAATGCCATGAAAATCACAGAGGGCAATAAAACGACCTTTAATAAATGATATTTCATGTTAAAAACAAATAATTAATAATAATAATATGGAATCGATAAAAAATGTTGACGAAAAAGGTTTTACGTAGTGGGCGATCAAGTTAAATTGGAGAGATTCACCTCAATAACACACAAAAATGAGGCAGCTTAGATGTGTACGCTACTATTATGGCCAAGACTTTTCAAGACAAGGCAACACCGCCATGTGCGATTATCAATTCCTGTTCGTTGTGATACATGTATGCTGCTAATCCAACATAATCCACTTTGCATTTTAAAATATGCTACACAAAATATCAAATTGCCCCGGCCAAAAGAAACTAGCATCTCAAAACTGCGTTTTTATTAATTGATTTTATACTAAAGTTATTCTTCAACAGCCAAAAGTAAGTAATTGAACTACTACCCGGGTTTTCTTTGGTTACATGCCCAAATGGCAGTCTCGAATACTACTGTGGAGTTTCCCAGAACTGACATCTCTGTGGTCACGTAGAGACTCTTTCCACTTGATATAAATTAAATTAGGAATTCTTTGAAATGCGGAGAACTAATATATATATATATATATATGCGTTTACGTGTTACGTGTGATGCACCTAATAAAGGATAAACCGAAGTCATCATGAAGGGTAGGTATAACCGCATATGCATATTCGCTTCGTGCTTATTGGCAACTCATCAGTAGAAGCCGATATAGGAAATTCCTCACTAATATATAGTGAGCATATGGCGTACACCCAGCTCCTACGGATGAGTCACCACGAAATTAATTTGAATATGAGATTATACCATTCGTTCAAGCGGAAGTTATTTATCCTTCTTGTTCAATTTGAACTAATTTGTTACTAGGTCCTCAGAAAAGTGTGATCTATGACAGAATATGTTACAGGATGGAATTAAAAGTCTGTTGGAAGTGTAGATGAATTCATCCGTAATATGCTTCATTTTACAGTGTTTTGCTGTTATTTAGCCTTTGTGTGCGAGTATTAATCTTAAATTTATATTTCGCTTTTACTTTACCTATATGTCAGTTCTGTTGTTATACATCGTATATGAAAGGCGTCTGATCTGTAATCAAATCTACCGTACGTTTATCCAGCTAGTAATGGCACAAACTTACGACTTTGTATTGCGAAGAATTGGCTTTTACCGAAATGGTATGTTAATTTACCAAACATTTGAAAGCTCTTCATGATTAAAGTTTTTAACAATTTATTATTAAGTTTTAACTGCGCAGTTATATTGAACTAGAGGTTGGCCGCATATATTTCAAACGGGGCACTCAACCAATTAGACGAATTTATTAATTTTGCACAAATCTTAGTCGAAAAATTATATATATATATATATATATATATATATATATATATATATATATATATAACTCTATATATAACTCTATATATAAAACAATCATTCAAAAAACTTCAGCAACATGATATTTTAATAGACTTGCCACGAATCACAAAATCCAACAACATTGCTGACTAAACGAGCCTCAACAAGCATTCAACGAGGTGATAATAATAATTACGAAAGCCAGAGTGGCTTTCTCGAATTTTTTTCATTTATGGAGAACCGCAAGTATTTCACTCTGCCTTAAACGTCTTGTTTGCAATTTATCTGTACGCACAGTCTTACTATATGCAAGTGAAACTTGGCCTCTTGGAGTTGATGATTTTATACGCTTAAAAGCATTCGACCATTGGTGTTTGAACAGCATAACACATTTTTGTTACCAATGTAGTCATCCGTGGACGTATTTTTATATTTGGCAAAAAGTGCTCCTCGTTAGGAAAGCAAATAAGGCTCCCTCAACCTCGTTGGCTTGGTCACATTTTGCGCATTTCCTCAATTCGATTGCCAAGTAGAGCTCTGTACTCTCATCCAGCACCAGATTGTCGTTAAAACCAAGGTGAGAAGATTTTTACATCACAGAAACAGTTGGAGTCACTTTAATCCAAATTGGGTAGTATAGGACCCACTCCTCTGTTAGGATGGGTTCCACCTGCGCATCATTCTTCTTGGTTGGAAATTCTGTGCGATATGGCATGGATTCGAGCTCTGGCGATCATGTTGCAGATTTCTAGTAGAGTCATCTTCTTAACTTTCTTTTCTTATTAGGGTATATTTAGCTGCGAGGTTTAGTTTTGCTTATGACGTGATACAGTGAAAACCGCAGGGAAGCCGTATTGCTGATGTTGCCTTGCCTTTAAGCTGATTTGGCCCGAATGTTTTTGTTTCGAGATTTAGTTTGATTCACTTCTGTGAGTTATCCTGGTAAATTTACTCATAGTAACTAAGTATTATTTCTTTCTCTCTATCTCTCTCGTAAATCTCACTAATAATTTGTCTAAAATATTCTTACTGTTTTTCTGTATATACTTTTCCACTTCTTATGGTTATATGGCAGTGAAACATTAGTCACATTTGGCTTCTGTATGGCTGAGCATGATGATGTTGAATTACGTACATTACATTATTGTTTAAAAAGACTACTTTCACATAATTTTGGCCAGGCTACTGAGACACAAGACGTACACAAGCCTTCTCATGATCAAACATGGAATGTAGACATCAGGCACGTTGCAGATGTTTCATCCCTATTGGCTAATGATAGCCTCATGAACGTCAAGTCCAATATAGTCTTAGTCTTCCTATAGGGGTCTGATAAATTGTTTTCTCATCCAAATCTATTAAGTTCATACCTACAATAACGAACCAAATGTTCAGTGTCCTCAAATTAAAGAGTAACCTCCATGTTAGTGACACTTAAATATCTATTTAATTAATCGAGTAATAGGCGACGGATTTTTTACTTCTTTCGCAACACTGCACCCGAGTAAATAATATGAAAAAAAATAGATTCGGAAAACTGAATTATTAAATATCCTGTTCCTGGACAATCCCGATATGCACAAATATAAGCGCAAACTTGTTTTGAAGGCCTGTATTTTTAAAACCGAACTGAGAAATAAAATAACAAATTAGACTTGCTAGAGAAAATCACGCCAGACAGTCACAGGATACGAAAACTCGAATTTTACACAATTCAATAGTATATATACTGCAAAGTAGAGTGGCTGAATATGAATTTTCCACTTACATGCGTTAGACTATTTGTTTTATACGCAATATGCTAAATATCTTAACTAAGGTCGCCTTCAAATTTCCGTGTGTTGGGAGACGAATTTTCCAGAAACACGCATAGAGTAGAAATAATAGAAAAGAACATCTTTATTTGGATTCAAACCACACATATTTCATAAATAGATAACAATATTAGAAAAAGTAAACTAGATAAAAGATATTATATAACATAAATTTGTTCCTTAATTTTCAATAATTTTTTCAACATCTTAATATCCTGCAGTATAATCACTGCGTATGCTATATCAAATTTTGATACAATTGTTATGAAAAGGACAAAAAGCAGTCTTTTTAATTTGTTGCATTTACAAAATAATTGATAACATAAATAATAGATTTTTTTCGATGCCCTATGACCTGATAATTGAAGTGTATTATTATTTGAGAGTATAATTCGAGTGTATTATTATGCATAAGTGAGAACCATGACTACAAATTGTTTACTTATAGCTAATATGGTGGTATAATGCATAGCTTTTCCAATATATTAATGCACGTAATAGGTACAAAAATTTCGAGAGGGTATGTTGCTCATCAAATTTATCCGTGTCTTTCGTTTAACCACGAGAAAGTATTGTTATAATAAAAATCAAAATGATCAATAGGATCGTATATTTTTTCTAGTTCAGTACATTAAAATTTGAAAGACATCTTAGATACAGGCGATTTTCTAAGCCCCATTGATAGATGATTGTAAATTTTGTAAATTTTTGCAAAAGAAAATATAATAACCCGCCATATTTTCCCCAAAAGGAAAAGTCGCCAAATTTCCAGACTTAGTTCCTACTTCATGAATCTTTCTTATTGATTTATGATTGAAGCGGAAAACCTTTGTACGATAACACATCCTCCTATACCTTAAAGTTTGCAGTGATGCGAATTGTAATCTGTTGGCATATATGGTGCAGGACACAGGGCTAATATGTTTTACTTTTCTTTTGTAAAGTTTATAGATTGTCTGACATACTTTTGTTCGTCGGAATCCGAGTGGTGGTGGCACATTCCAGTTTCGGCATAATCCAAATCATTAAAAAAATGCAATTATATATCAATCGTTAAAATACTTCTATTTATTAGCGCCCATCTGTTTATAGCACAGACCACTTTTCATTCAATATTTCTCTCAACAGAAGTTGTACATTGACTATTTATGCCCAATCCTCGCTTTTTTGCTGAACTTTTAACTCAAAAACATCATTAACCACATCATCATGAAAATAAACGTAATTATATTTTGTCCTATTGCCCATTTTCCAGGCTTTCCTTTTTTACTGTCTGTTCTCAATACAGGTCATACAAAAATAGTATTATATTATTGTTAGAGAACACGATATTTTTTGATCGATTACAACTTTGCAAACCCGACTAATTAGGACCTTAGTTTGCAAATGCTCCAATAATATTTTTTTTAAAATTTGGTCTCAATCTTGATCCTTCTGAAACTCCACTTGTAACCTTTAGTGGACTTGATCTCAAATTATTAACTTGAACGCTCATTCTTCTAATATATACGTAATACCTGAATAATCTAAATATATTCAGATAGATATTCAACAAATTAATCACATTCAAAGTTGCATCAAATTAATAGAGTCAAAAGCTTTTGAGATATTTATAAATTCTATTGATGCATCCACTTTTTTCTCATCGAGCGTAATTACATGCTTCCACATGGAAAGCATGATAAAAATTGGCGATCAATCTATCGTAGAGCCAATTTGGCTTGTATCAAAATCAAGCGGCAACATATATTTATTATCTTAAAAAAATAAAGGGATAAATGAAATTAATCTATAATCATTTAAACACATTGGCTTAATTACCTTAGGCATCGGTTTAACCAAGATCGTTAGAATATCGATATGTATTTTTCCGTCCTTCAAGATACTGTTTATAAAGACGCAGAGCGCAGTGATAAAAGTTAAAGGTAATTCAATTGATGTGCCAAGGTGTTTTGTTTAGATTTTACTTTTAACATTAATTTTACCAATGCATCACTGTCAATAACAAGTTCTGATTTCTGGTTATCCGAAAGATCAGTTAGATCAATAATATGCCTTTCATTCTGTGGATTACATTTCAAATTACCAAATTGTTCCTCAAATTCACAGAGCAATTTGTACTCAGTTTTATACACCGATAATATAAACTTCAATTTTAAATTAAATTTATTATAATCATTTAGAATTTTGTATCCTAGTCGTGGATTGCTCTTTAGCCAATATGATTCATTCTGATTTTTGACAGATTGTCAGTAGTGATGAATTAATTTCATTATCACTCATATCTAATCTCATTTTTTAATGAAAAGAATACATTTCGGTATATTATCTTGTTTAACACTTAGCTTACATAATTTTCTATCTTTTCTTTTCGGTATGGTATCCATAAACGTAGACGTATAAAAAAGATTGGATATTAACGTTGAAACGGAATAAACAAATTCATCAGTGTTCATTAAATATAAAAGATTCATAACCAAACATTAAATTTAATTCTGGAAAATGTTTTCAGTTAATTATGGAACATTGCACGTGTGTATTCTCGAAAGTAGGTTTATTACTTTTACTACTGATGTTGTTCATCATAAATTAATTTGTTTGTAATAAAATTGTTCAAAGTAATTAACAACGTCATAATCGTGTCAGTTAATCGATTGAATTTCTAAATATAAATGATCTTAGCATTTCAAACCTGGAGTTCTTTCGTTTAAAATTTACTTTCGATCTCGTTTAGAGAATAGATTGAATATTCTGCAGACATGCATTCTACTAAAATCGCCTATTTCCACGTTATAACAATGACAGTCCACACTAGATTGAAAAGAATTGAAAATTGAATTGTTGCGCAGTGTGAGCTTGAAATGTTTAAACTCCGCGATTTTCGTTCGCGTGTTATCGCTATGCACTATCAGTTTCACATTGATTCGATTGATCCCCATTTCCTATTACGCATTGAGTTTGTCTTCTTTTTGACTGGATGTGGATTCGTTCCCTTCTTCCAAAGGCTTCAACAATGTTCATACTAATCACCGCAAATGAGGTACGATCTAATCTTCGTTGACTGGCGACGTTTCGGAACAGCATTTCCCGGTCCACCATCAGGCTTCTAATTATTCATTCACAGTAAAATGTTCTCAATAACAGATTTACGCAAATGTGGTAACCTCGTTCCGAAACAGTTCTATTTATATTTAAATTATTGTCTTACTAATGGTTTTAAACAAAGAATTGGTCTCAGTAACTAGACTTTATATATGCATATGAATGAAGCACACGAAAACACCTACTCAACGACTATATATATTTATATCCATATATACATATATATATATATATATATATATATATATATATATATATATATATATATATATATATTTGTAGAATTGCAGCAATCGCAAATTCCCGGTATACGTAATCTCATCATATGTGCAGAAAGTTAGTGGGAGAGGGAGAGAAGAAGTATCAAACATATGTGGTATAACTGTACTAGTGCGATGTTACGCTAATTAAATTTTAAATTCAATACTGAAAAAAACCCACACAAACTTGATTGTTCACTCACATGTGAGTAGACTGCAATGAAAGTTACCTCGATAGAAAGAGATTGAAAGTCAGAACGACGCTTAGATAAAGACAAAATAAAAAGATAGTAAGAGCAAAGTATAGGTAACCTACATAAAATGTATACAATGAAAAATAATATGCATGCCCCCAATTTCACCATTCTTATAGAATTAATTTATATAAATATATATCCATATATATATATATATATATATATATATATATATATATATATATATGTATATATATAGGAAGAAAAAACATTAATAACAAAGTGGATAAAGGCAATTTATTTCGTGAATACTAATCATCGCTTTACAGTCATACATAGATATACATTTTGGGTTTAAAATTGATTATGATAGTGGTTACAAATCTGACTCGCTTTTACATCATTAATATTATCTATTATCCTTGCATTTATGCTTGTGTATATACATGCATGTATTAATTCGCTTTGAAAAGATTACATAATTAGATTATCGCACGTTTCTCGTCTCATCTCTTATTTGATGATATGTTTTATTTTTGTGTGCTAAAGAACTCAGTTAGACATACCTTGACCATAAATAAACATTTCGAAAACGTGCCGCGGGAGAAGGGTGAACGCGGCAAAGGTGGTTATTGGCGTGTAAAAGCCAAAGGTGTAGAATGGATGGAGTCGCAGTTGGCAAAGTTTATAAACTCCTGTTCACCGTCATTTGCTGCATCTCAACATGCCCAATCAGTTATCCAACAACAAAAACAACCGCAGAAACAATATCAACAACAAAAACAACACCCTGTCCATTACTACAACCAGCATCACAACCAACTAAAACAGCACCTAATAAATCAAGAACAAGAAAAGAAACGACGACAACAGCAAATACATCAGCTGCAACAAAATCAACTGCAGCAGCAACAGAAAGAGCATGAAGAGCAACAACAAAACTACATAGGTGTACCACAGCGACATAATCAGTATTCTGATGTGATCCACATTGAGCGAGAAGCGATTTCCTTGCCTCATCTAGAGGTAAATAAATTTTCTTATGACTGTGATGTAACACTCAGATTGAATTTAGAATTGTTTAAACCATGTGATCAATTATTATAATCAAGGTTGCGGTCTTGATATAAACACCTGACCCATTAATTACTTACATATGTCAGTATAAACTAAGAATTGTATAGTGTAGAAAAGGCAATTCATCTAGTAGACCGGTTTCGTCTTTATTGGGAACTAATCATGTACTGTCCAGAATTTGCGGCAAACAGTACTCGAACATGGGCACGTCTGCTTCGGAATCTGGTGCTCTAACCAATGAGCCATCCTGCCGCACACCAAAAAGCACACAATTCTGGCCAGTACTTGATGACTTCCCAATAAGGACGAAACCGGTCTACTGGATGAATTGCCTTTTCAACACTATACAACTCTTGGTTTATACTGACATCTGTAATTAATTAATGGGTCAGGTATTTATATCAAGACCGCAACCTTGATTATAATAATTCTTATGTGTTTCTTTGATATGTTTGAATGTTTTATCATCTTCTGGAATTGGGCATCGGCAAACAATCATTAATGTTATCTATTATCCTTGCATTTATGCTTGTGTATATACATGCATGTATTAATTCGCTTTTAAAAGATTACATAATTAGTTTATCGCACGTTTCTCGGCTCATCTCTTATTTGATGATATGTTTTATTTTTGTGTGCTAAAGAACTCAGTTAGACATACCTTGACCATAAATAAACATTTCGAAAACGTGCCGCGGGAGAAGGGTGAACGCGGCAAAGGTGGTTATTGGCGTGTAAAAGCCAAAGGTGTAGAATGGATGGAGTCGCAGTTGGCAAAGTTTATAAACTCCTGTTCACCGTCATTTGCTGCATCTCAACATGCCCAATCAGTTATCCAACAACAAAAACAACCGCAGAAAAAATATCAACAACAAAAACAACACCCTGTCCATTACTACAACCAGCATCACAACCAACTAAAACAGCACCTAATACATCAAGAACAAGAAAAGACAGGACGACAACAGCAAATACAGCAGCTGCAACAAAATCAACTGCAGCAGCAACAGAAAGAGCATGAAGAACAACAACAAAACTACATAGGTGTACCACAGCGACATAATCAGTATTCTGATGTGATCCACATTGAGCGAGAAGCGATTTCCTTGCCTCTTCTAGAGGTAAATACATTTTCTTATGACTGTAATGTAACACTCAGTTTGAATTTAGAATTGTTTAAACAATTTGATCAATTGTAAGTGCAAATTAGGTATTGAACACCAATTCACAAAATTCTTTAAATGAAATAATATTTTGCGAAACTGGATTAATCAAAATTACCTGATCTGGGTTTTGACTAACGGATTAATGATTCAATTTGTTATCTTTCTTCACAATATTTCGGTTGTAGATATCAGCAACCTTTTTCTGTTGGTCCATCCTCACCAGTTTTACAAAAAAATCTAATGAATCAAGCGTGACATTTCCTCTGGTCATGTCATTTATACTTTAGACTGACCTTGCACAAGATAGCTGCATGTCAAATTCGTGTTTGGGTGTGTTTCCGTGTCTGTTATGTTCATCTAACAAAGTGAAACTGATGTGGCTGAATAAAAATTTACCATTTGCATATGTTAGAAGATTGGTTTTATAAATTACATGTGAAATGACGTAACTGAGATTACCCTCATATTTTCGGGTGAGGGAGACCAATAATTCAAAATCAATCGTCATAACCACATGCCGTTTTAAGTGATAAAATCAGAAATCCGAAATACCCATGCATGTTTTAAATTTCAATTCAAACTATTCAGGTTGTACTCAGGATAAGCTTGTTTAACAACAGTTTTTGGCATACCATTAAATAGGCACACGTCACGCATGTGCATGCGTATGTGTATACATAACTAAAAGGATTCAGTTAACTACAATGAATCAACATGTACGAACGTCTTAATGAAACTGCAGCCAAGAGAGATTAATTTACTCTTTGTACGCGTCAGACTAATTCTTTTGAATAACCGCGATTTGCATTAGCCGGTTGTTGCTTTGCCCTATAAGATTTGCAAAGATCCCATGAACGATGTTGAAGCCTTCGGCAGAAAAGAGGGAATCCACACCCAGCAAAAAAGAAGACAAAATCGATGCATACTTGGAAATGGTAATCAGTCGTATCTTTGCGAAACTGATGGTGCAAAGCGGCAACCTGCAAACGCATATCGCGAAGATACAACATATGAAGCTTCCATTACGCAAACATTAAAAAATACCTGTAAGATTAATTAGTTATTCTTAATATTTGGAATACTGCATTACTAATATCATGTCAATGGGTAGGGTGGGGAAAAGACACAAAAGTCCTATTCAATAAAATAAGAAAATTAATTAAGATATGAAATAAAGTAAGTGATGGTAAGATGTAAGATTTTGAAAATTATTTAAAGCAAGAATAAAAAGTATAAAGAAAAATGATAGAAGCAATTTAATAAGCGTTAAAATCCCTAAGAGTTTTAAAACAAAACGAATAGTTATAGGTGAAATTTAGAAAGACTATATTCTCAATAATAGATTAGTCACTAATTAAATAAGAAGAGCAATAATAAGTCAGACTTAATCCGATGTTCTTAATATTTTACTGGAGCTAGCTTCAGATTTTAATTCATGCAATTGTCTTTTACTAATATTAGCTTATGCTGTATTCCAAATCGAACCTAACGGTATTTCACCAGCTGTTCCATTCATAATATTATCTCTAGATTGCGATAGATTCTTTAATCAATGTTGTTACCCTATTATGACTTCATATTTCTATAGGTTTGTAATAATCCTATTTAATGATGTGTCCAGTTTCTAATGCATGACGGGCAAGTTCAGATTATGTAATATGTCCATACTTACATACAGTTTTATGTTCACCTCCTCTTACCTTGATTGAGCTCATGTTCTCACCAACATACATGAGACTACAAGCATTGCATGGGATTTCATACATTCTTGATGTTTCCAAGGGTTCATTCTTTTCTTTTTGTTTAGGGAGTATAATGCCTATTTTAAGGGACTGTATTGAAACGGTCCTTATATTTTATTCTAAAGCTATTGATTTCATTTTCTTATTTAATATAGAGTCCGGTAATACTATTATCTTACGCTCAACCTTGCCTTTACCCGCTTTTATGTGCCTCAAATTAGGATTTAACTTTTTACGAAATCCATCATGTTTGCTTCTATAAAATGAAGAGGATAACCATTAGCCTTGGATATATTGTGCACTCTACCTAATTATAATTTCCTATTTCATATATCTGTTAATCCAAGGCTTCTTAATTTTAATTGCATACGTTACAGGTGATTGGCTTTGAAATTTAAGATTCCCTTACTAAAAATATCTCTTTCTAATTTCTGACCATTTTTAATTAATTTGCCAACCAAAAAAGTTAATTCATCTAATGATACCCTTTCCAGAGTAAATTGAAGTCCGATCACTTGATTCGCTAAATTTAATAAATTTACCATTTCAGCATCACCATGGTTCCAGATCATTAATATTTCATGAAAGAACCATAGGTACAATTTCGGTTTCAGTGAAAGATTATCCAAACTAACCAACTATCTAGTGAAAGGTCAGTTTGAAGTATGACCCGAGAAAATATCACGCTTGCATCATTATTTTGTTTTGAAAAACTTGTGAGGATAGACCAACTGAAGTAACAAAGTTGTTCAAATAGGAGCAGAAGGATACATTAAATGTATAATCTCTGTACACAAGCGTTTCTTTATTATTATCAGTATATATAAAAATACACACACACAAATATATATAGTAATGAAATAAACGAAACTTTACCGAAATTGTGAATTAGAACCAATCCATATACCCTCGCTTCGATCGACATCCTTTATCACACTTTATGGTAATCCTGTAATCATTCATCTAAATGTATAATAATCATATACTGACTATTGCAGATTATTAACAAAAATGCAACTGCATATACAACTGAATTTATCAATTACGTCTTGGATCTGTCTTAAGCCCTTGACTAATATTAAAGCTTGACCTCATGAAACGTTTATTAGACATAACATAAGCACTAGGCCACATTGTTGCAGAACTTTGGCGTATTTCAAAATATTACTTTTTGGTGATTTAAAATGTTCAGTTAAAACATGAGGAAAAACCACTAGAGCTGGCTTTCCTCTCTGCGCATGATGGCGACAGTTCTGCACCGGAAATATAAACATAATGTTCTATTAGCTTTATGTATCACTATCCGTGAAATAACAGAATGATTGCGCGACCTTTGGTGACAAATATTGATAATATCGATTATGGAATCAGAATTTGTTTTTAACTAATTTAAATAATAAAGAATGAATTTTTGTTCTATAACTGCCCAGAGATTACAATGATTTTCATGGTTATGAATCATTCAAGCATTCACAAATCATTATAATCAAGGTTGCAGTCTCGATAGAAACACCTGACCCATTAATTACTTACATATGTCAGTATAAACTTAGAATTGTATATTGTAGAAAAGGCAATTCATCCAGTAGACCGGTTTCGTCCTCATTGGGAACTCATCATGTACTGGCCAGAATGTGCCGCGGACGGACTCGAACCTCGGCACGTCTGCTTCGGAATCTGGTGCTCTAACCACTGAACCATCATGCCGCACAGTACACTCCAAACAATTTTCAGTTATATACTAACTAATGTAACATGGCTAGTCTATTTTTCCTTAAGGTGGAGCTCATATGGCATCCATTTACACCCAAAGTTCCAACTAACCATCCACAATCTGTCATTACGGAACAGACATCACACTACATGCGGAATTTGTATTGAAATGAACATTGGTTGCGCGGGTGGTGATAACAATTATTATAATCAAGCTGGCGGTCTTCATATAAAGAAAAAATAGACTAATCAAGTTACTATAATTAGTATATAACTGAAAATTGTGTGCTGTTTGGTGTGCGGCAGGATGGCTCATTGGTTAGAGCACCAGATTCCGAAGTAGACGTGCCCATGTTCGTGTACTGTTTGCCGCAAAATCTGGACAGTACATGATTAGTTCCCAATAAGGACGAAACCGGTCTACTAGATGAATTGCCTTTTCTACACTATACAATTCTTAGTTTATACTGACATATGTAACTAATTAATGGGTCAGGTGTTTATATCAAGACCGCAAACTTGATTATAATAATTGTCATCACCACCCGCGCAACCAATGTTCGTTTAATTACATAAATGTTCATTTCACAAATCATGCTGGTTTAAGCCCGTGTATAATGAAGACAATGGCTTACTGCTCATCATATTTGTGGTCATTTAGTGGCTATTTCTGTTACACTGACTCTGCATTTGCAGAGATGCACATCTTAAAAAAATATTTTGGTGTATATATATATATATATATATATATATATATATATATATATATATATATAACACTCGTTAACACAGCGTTGTCTAAATTAGGCTGATCCTATCAATATAGCAGTTTAGAAGAATAATTACTAATTCTAAAACAAGGAGCAATAAAATTTTCTGTAGAATAGAACTTAATAATATGAACTATTATGCTGCAGTTATTAATGTTGTATTTGCGATCAGAAATTCGTGGATCAATCCTAAACTGTCCAATGTACAGCTTCTTCCGAAAGAAGTATATGATGGCTGATAGGTCGAGCTAATTAAGGTAGGTGTTAATGAAGATAAATTGTTTGTAAAGTTTTATCGATCTACAAATGAATGATATTTTGACTCGGTCAATTACAGAGCATGCAATTACAACGTCATTCCAGATAGCTAACCACAGTCACGATATATTATAAACTGTGCAATTTACAGTTATGAAATATATTAATCCTTTGTTTTGGTATAAATATCTCCAGATTACAGTTTTTGTCTATATGATGATTTCCGTTAAGCAAATAATTCATTTTCTTCATAATAAATAAATTGGAGACCTGGCCTGACCTTTATGCGAGACGGATAAATTCGAAGCACACATTATGCACAATTTCGGCTTTATATAATATTTATCGTCCTATCGTTGGAACGTTTGCAAGTTAACTCTTTCCAAATTTAATATTTTATTTGATAGAAAATCATTTACTGAACTGTTTCATGACGACTACTTCTGGTAATCTATCCATCGCATGTTGTGGGCTGATATTGCAATAAAATTATACTTGCTTTTGAAGTTTCTAATTGAAATGTGAAATCTTTAGTATAATGACTATTAAAAGGTGTATATAAAAATTATTTTGCATCTATTTAACTTTTATTTTATATAAATAATTGCTCTTTACGAATTTTCTTAAACGTTCGTTTACTTATAGCCGCCTACATCCGCTGAGAACAATTCGAGCCGAACATCTACAAAATGCGTCATGACAAAACTGCAAAAATCATCGCCGTCCCGAAAGAGGGTTGACCTGAAGAAATTCATTGACGCGATTAAGCATTACGCTTCAATTCGAGATGTTGATTTAGACGCAGATGATCCTATTCCGCCACCTTCTATTTCGTTATTTAGAAGGAACATACATAATGAACAAT
The DNA here is from genome assembly GCA_029291075.1 of Eudiplozoon nipponicum. NCBI lineage: Eukaryota > Metazoa > Platyhelminthes > Monogenea > Mazocraeidea > Diplozoidae > Eudiplozoon > Eudiplozoon nipponicum. Next base: position 48,535 of record JAQBSW010001177.1, on the reverse strand, counting down.
AGGATTAAAAACCGATTCAGGTACGTTAAATTTGCCAGACAAATTTCAGCTTTATATGTTTTCTCCAAAGGATTTTTTACTATAATATTCTTTTATTCTACTAACCTTTCTTAATAAGAATGGCAAGTCGGTGCTGCTCAATCTAACCTTAGTGCTTTAATTGCAAATAACATGATACGGATTCTTTCGCATTATCTCCCACACCTCTTTGAATAATATCTTAAACTGGTCCAAGGTATGGCCACCAAAACAAATCGTGCGCCAGAAAACCAAGATAATTTTCGTGAATGCCCAAACAATCTCATGTTGTGTGTTACAGAAAGTTGCAGACAACACATAATTCTGGCAGATGCACCATCTGCAAGAGCAACTTTAAAATACTGCCAGCCGAAATGTCGAATGTCAAATATACAAAAGATATCTATATTTCAGATACGAAAAATGTGTCGCTAGTTTCAATCTAGTAATTGGAGAAAATGTTTAGGTGAAACACCGGAAGATTTCTCCACAGTTATACACATTGTACTTGCACCTGCATTTGCTTTTCGTCGAGATTTCTATTGGATTCGCCTAAATTAATCGTCCACTCGACACTTAATTCGCCGGTTTTCTTTTTGTAGGAAACTAAGTACTCTGTTGATATACGTCTCCTGAAACAGTTATTTAGAATTTTTATTATGCATAAAACTTTACAGTTAAGATCGACGTTTAGAAAAATTTTCCTTACAACCTTCCGATTTGCAACTGAACTTAGAAGATTCCCGCTGTCGGCAGATACTTCTTTTTCATCTACATGCATTTATTAGTTATTCTGGACTACATTTTGTGAAAGCCGTTTCATTAGAAATGGAGATGCCGTGTAGAAGAGTGCCAGAGACAGCATTTCGCTGCATTCGCATTTAATCAGTTGCTTGAAAAAACACGAACTACAATGTTGTATTTTGCCATTGTTTACTACCCACATACTATTTATTTTGACTTAAATGCTATTTTCGTGCTTTTTCAATTTTTATTTAGTTAACAATAAAAAGATACTTGGTTCTCAGGATGTTTGTGCCTCAAAAGCTTACTTTTGCGCTACAAAACATTATACCGAATGATGGATTTATAAATGTCTTCCAATAAACTTTACATGCTGAATTCATGTCTATTGCATTCAGAATCGCCGATTTAAGAGTATTCACGTAATGTAACAAATGGTCGCAGAAATCATATTTTTATAAATAAGTCTGTTAACTTGTATTTATTATAAATGAATTCCTGAGTTCCCAAGTAGTCTGATTCTATGTTGAGTTCATGTTATGTGATAAAAGATTATTCTTACCTTCTTTAATAATTAATTTATTATAGAAAAATAAACTATTTTAAACATTTTCAACGTGGGTTCTTACAGATATACACAAACAGGACGTTCTGCAAAGACGACGATTACAATGAATTCATGGCTGGCATGAGACCAGAAACTATTTCAAAATGTGGTGATTATTTTCAGCTCAATCTAATTCACCAGCAAAAGCGATCTCAATTTCCGAAGCTATTTAATAGTTTTGATTGAAGAAATGACGATGCTGTGCGAAATTAGACTTGCGTAGCAATTGCTAAACAGAAAGAGCACACGGGAAGTCAACTTGTTGTCCCATCAGTAGTTAACCAGTTTCTCTGTGATAGAAAATACTGTTCTACTCTTCAAGCCATGTACGAGCATGAAACTAATGCAAACACATATTTCATTGATGAACTGCTAACTTCGTTCATTTTGCCAGGCGGTTACCAGAATTTCGATCTCTCACCGATTACTGCCTTACACATTCAACTTTAACAACAATACCACCACCAAAAACGAAAAGCAGCAACAACAACAGAAGATAAATGCACACCAGTGCCACAGTGAGCGAAAATTGTTTTGATGACAGTACACTGAATTTAGACTAACATTGTGAACAATTTTTCAATCAAACATTTCCTGCACATTATCTAACGTTTTAGTTAACTTAATAAGTTTTCCGATAATAACATTTCCGGTTATATTTTGTTGTTACGACAATTAACTTGTGCATACTCTCTGATATTACCATATTTTTAGTAAAAATTGAATTAATTGAAATATACCGCCTATAACGGTCTATGTGTATATAGTTATTCTTTCCGTTGTTTATGTCAATTTCTTTTATGATTTTTTGATAGACTGTATAAAAATGACGATGAGAATATCGTTTCAAGTGCTTTTTGCAAATATTTTTAATAAATTATTTTATAACCAAATGAGTTAATTTCAGCTTTCTAAAATCGACAATTAATCTTCGTTTTTGGTACTTTTTGTCGTCCATAATACTGAATGACGTCATGATTACAATCAAATGGAATAACTGAATTTAAATAAAACCAAATTATATGGATTTGTCGATGTAATTTGAGTTCAGAATTGGTTTTGATTCTCATTTTTAGTGAAATTTAGCCTATCTCTAAAACCATTCCCAGGTTCGATATATATTGCATAGTATGGTTTGGCTTAAAGTCGCAATGCCAAAATCTTTATATGAAGCTTACATCATTTTAACTTAAATATACAATCGTATAGTAGATTGTACAGCACAACTGTTTCATATTCGTCAGCACGTAATTAGTGAGTATAAGGCATAAATACGGCTCCTATGACAAGTCGTTATTAAGCCCGAAAAATATGTGTACATAAGATTATATCTTTTGTTTATGTTGACTTTGTATACCCATATGATATAATAACTTTATTGTAAAAGAAAACGTGATACACAATTCTGCAACTATAAGCTCTCCGCAGGAATGAAATGATAAGTGCTTAATAAATTCCAAATAAGGAGAGCAGCGTTCAACTTGAAGAACTCAAGTCGCCATGCTACGCTCTGCTGAACTTTTACTAGAAGAATACATTGATACAAATCCTGTTAATATATATTATATCATTATGAGTATTTCAAATGGTGTGGCGTCCGGCACTTAAAAGAATTTCATGCATGAATATTTGGAAATTTAGGCCAGAAACAAATCGGTATAATGTACTACTGAAGCGAATCTAACTAAGAAACTAAAGTTTTTATATCATGTACAATTGAAAGCGATATGCCGATTAGGTTTCTTATTCGATATGGTGCAACAGTTTAAGGCAAATTACCCTCGGTAAGAATTTCGGCCAAGGTGAATTCAGTTATTTATAATTTCCCATTAAGTACGATATCGATATTATTAATTTCATTTTATGTTTTTTGCAATTTTAAAGTCACTTTCTCTAGTGGTCTGGCGTCTGTCGCATTATGACATGGAAACGTGACGCATAAGAAGATAAATCTGAGGTAAAGACTTAATAATAAACTTAGGAATCGGTTATAATTAAAAATTATAAACAGTTCGAGCCTTTAATTCATAAATAGTTGCGTTGTGACAAACTGAAGCAAATTCTCTCTGGTTTTAAATCCGCCCAGGGGAACAAGAACAAACCCGATTTTAATGAATTCATACATTTTCTATTTTCGTCATGGTTATTTATCACAGTTAGTCCTCGTGATATAAAAATGTTTGTATTAAAATTTAATTAAATATCACATTCTTTGACGCTATGTCATCTTTGGTATTATGAAAGTCATCCGATTGCAGAATGTAATTTTAGGTGAAATGCGATGCCCAATAAGTTACAATTGAACCAAAGATTAATCAAGAAACATAGGGTGGCATAAAGTGGTAATTTGGTTCCTTAGTGAATGACATGCAAGTTTCTGAAGCTAGTTAAAGGAAGGTTGGTGGTGGATATTATTAAAGCTAAGCTGCAAAATTTGGAAACGCCAACGCTGAACGAAATCAATAATTTGTGCGCTTAATTAACTCTTGAAAGATATTTTTAAAGATAATATACACCAGTTTCTTATCAAACGTACACAAATCCACGACTGGCTCCTTCATTTGAATAGGTTTATACTCATTTGAAAATGTGGTGGGTCAACATTTATGATAAAATTACAACGGAGACTAACCAAATCAGTCTGAAAACAGTTTGGCGAACAAGTACGCAACTTATTATTACATCATGCCTTAAAAACGCCTTTCTACCAAAACTAGAGTATCATCTTTTTCGTTTGCAATTTTAATTTACATATTTTGATGCACTGAGCTAACACAGAAATAAATATCATTAAAATAGCGGTTGTATGATTTCAGATCATTTGATTGTTTGGAGTTCTTTGTTTTCAACTTGTACAGAAGCTTATCGAGCATGATTGGTGTCTTAGTCAAACCAATTTCTAGGTAATATTTTTGTCATTTTAAAGTGGTTTATTCTAGAACATCGCGGCCAGTCACGGTTTTGCGCTTTTAAATCAGAGAACTAGTTGAAGCATTCGCTTCATTATAAACCGCCAGATCCTAACAAGTTTGTCAGTGATTTATCAAAGATAAAAGTGATTTCTTTTCAATGTCTGACATTCGAAAAGGAGAAAATGATTTGCAGTCCTAGAAAGAAAAGAATCGTTTTCAATACGTTATCCGATTTTAAATTAAATAATCAAGAAAACAATGGTTTAAAGTAGAGCTTGTTGACATTTGCCCCAGAAATCGGTGTTGATCGTAGACAAAACTGTTCTTCCAATAGAGCATGCAAAGCTGTTTTATGAGAAATGGCTAAAAACTAAGAGCTAGTTAATCTTTCACAAAAAGATCTCGCTTGGTCGTCATGGATAGCGATTTGTACTTTTCTAAGATGAATAGCATGAATTCTAGTTCACAATTGTTAACTGATACCAAGGATCATGAGCAACTGAGTTCTTCTAACTTCGAAATTAGGGAAAATCACACATTCGGGTGCAAACAACATAAGCGAGCTAGATTACAGACACCATAATTTAGATAAGTATATATCTATTCGTAAACGGAAATCCGTTATATTTTTTGCAGATGATAAGGGACTGATATATACTAACCTATTAAAATAAAGGGCTATGTTATTCAAGCGCATAATCAACAGACGGCATTAAACAAAGAAATTAACTTCAGTTTTCGATTAGTTTTAATAATATCCAGCACCAAACATCCTCTACCTAGCGTGAAAGGAAATAATAAAGCATTATTAACATCTACACTTGGAATTGTAACGTCGGAAAATCGTTATTGTGCAGGTGATGAAGGATGATCGAACACTTGCCTGAGAAAATATCAAATCGGTGCTCACAAAACAAGTTTGGTATTGCACGTACATCCATAACTAAACATTCTTATCGTATAATAAATTTCATGTCACAAAACTATTCAATTCAATTTAACTTAGTGCTGGGTGTTTAGACATTCCTCTCCATTTTTAGCGATCGCGATGAAAAGGCATTGTCCAGAACAGTGAAAGCAAAAACATTTCTTCGTGCAAAAGCATCACCATCGGGCTTTCCAAACCATATGCAATTTTTTTTGGTTATATTTCTACAATTAAACCATATTAGATCCAATTATATGTATATTTTTTGGATACATCTTCATGGAATTCATTTATATTCAAACCACATTAATTTATGTAATCTATTTCTCCTTTAAATAAATATATTTTTAAACACAAATAAATGTGAGTCGTTTGAGTCCAGTCGCTGCAAATTCTCGACAGAACTAGACGAATTCCCGATGAGGACGAAACTGGTCAACTTGATGAATTGCATTCGCTACATTAAGTTAAAGACGCCATTTTGGCTCCAACGCGGAAAGGATAAACAAGAGAAAAATTCGTATGTAGTATAAAGTTGCACGCATTATGTCTGCGCTGGGGCAGTGAGCAACGATCCAGATTCCAAAGAAAATTTTCCCCGGGTCGAAATCAGTTCACGAAAAATTCCGGAGTACCCGACGATATCCGTATGAGGAGTACAGCGATTTACGGGATGAGTAACATTTCCCACCTTAGGCAATGCTTAATATATTCCCCTATATATATGTATATATATATATATATTGTATCTATGTATGTATGTATGTATGTATGTATGTATAAGTATGTCTCAAATACAAAAAATAATTACTATCTCATATGAATCTTTTTAAACATTTGAAATTACACAGTATAGATATTACGCTATCTTCCATTTCTCCAGTGAATTTCGGGGAATTAATATTTTGGAACCATTAACGTCCTCGAGCATATCTGGTCGAGTACTGTCATTATACCATTATATTTTTACGCGTATTTATATTTATAGAACCAAACGAAGCAAAATTCGCCGCAATTTTTATAAGGCTCTATTAATCGACTGTGTTAACGTTGTTAATGATGTACAGATTCAAGCCCTCGGCCACTCATTAAACGAACAGTGTTTCCTGTCGGATCTGTCACATTTTAAGGTTGAGCTTGAGAATTCTGTTATGGAAGGCCATCAGCAAACTGTTGAAGATGAAGCTAAATTGCAAGAAAACATAGAAGATGACCTGAACGATATTCTGACCATAATTTCGGAAATAATTGAATCAAATAATAACGAATCTTCTATTTAAAATGACCTTTAGAATATTGTAGACGTCAAAATTCTTAAGAATGTTCAATTCCTTAGGATACTATTTCTGACTTTGTTTTTTCATCTGCCGTTCTTCCGTTTTTCCATCGTTTGATTACACCGATTAAAAATAATATTGTACATATTTCCTACTATTTTCTTTTCCAATTAAGAGATTCGTTCTCATTAATGTTTGAGCATTTTACAGTTGCATACCTGTTGGTAATTAAATGATATTAATTGAAATTATTAATATTGATGTGCACCTAATTACGGAGACATAAACATATCAAAGTGCTTACAAATTAAAATTTATACAATTAAGTCTAGAAGGATATAACCTCCAGGACACATTCATTTCAGCTTGTTGACGATTAATCAGTAGGAGACTACTACAACCAAACCAAACCATATGCTGGGTTCAATAATGTAAGAGTATTATACGCTCCTGAATATCGTCTATGGCGTAGCGCTCATGGGATCCCGTTGATTAAGGATTCAGCTTACAGTCTAATATGCCCTCCATAGGCCATAGTTGTTGCAGCGAATCAGGTAGCTTCTGATACTGTAAATTGTATAACTCACTCGTCCAAATATAATTTTTCTCTCCAGTATCCGAGGCTCTCATGGCACTAACATGTCAATAACTATCGTTCGACGTGCTCTCTTAGTAATCGCTTTCGTCTACGTGTGGAAAGTGGCTGCACGAAAACGTTGTATTTTAAAGTCCTTGCACCATTGATTAAATTATCTCGACTCGAACTGTGCACTTTGATGCGTAGCAATAAATTGTGTTGCACCAAATCGACTGAGCTACCGCTCTTCTAAGCATCTGAAGTTACTTTCTTGAATGATGAAAACTCGAACTATCGTCTAAAATTATCGCCCATAGAAACCACACAGAGTACACCCCAACACGAGCCACCGGCAGTTGACCTATTAGGTCAATATGCAAAAACTGGCTCCGTACAGTGGCATTGAAAGCAAACTGGGTGACCTTTTGTCCTTTTTTGGCTTACAAATTTGGCATGTAGTGCACTGTTGACAAAATTTCTTTGGCATGTTAGGCCAATACAATCGCGACTGCATGTCTTAATGTGGCGCTCGGCGCCGGGATTTCCCAACGTCTCATGCCAGAAGTTAATCAATTCTGTTCGTATGGTCTCCAACACAAACCATTGCATTGTTTTTCCATCTTTTCGCCCTAGTTGTCGGTTTTGCAGTCTGAACACTTCATATGGTGCAGATATCACTGTGCTTTTACATAACTAATTGACGATATTCTGACATGTGGCATCATTTCCCTGGTTCCTAGAGAATTTTATAAATTGCGAAACTCGCACAGCTGAAATTCTGCTGATGAAATTTCACATGGTATTCCTCGAGCTCTTCAGTAGCTCGGTGTACTCGCTTCTTCTCAATAACCAGTGATCACCAATGCACTAGTGCATTTTAATCGGTAAAGACGTCTATATTTCCATCGATGATACAAATTTGCTATAAAAGATTTTAGTTCGTTAAGCGACCACGTCATTTGTAGTGATGAAGTATTAACTCCAGCATCCATTTGAGTATATATTGTATATCCGTTGCAGAATTACAGGATATTTGCGAGCTTGTAGCAAACACCAATCCCATTGAATTTAACTATTCATCGAACAACTTAGCAAAACTAAAGTCAGACACGCGTACGGACGCAATTTGGACGTCTATGGTCATAATCTGAGCACGAGATCTTCTGTCTAGCGAGCATCAAACCGCAATGCATATATTTCGAAAGCAAAATTAAACATGGGATTCCTTCCTCAAGTAGTCTCATCCATAATTTACTTGACTAAAAATATACTCTGCGCATTACCAATGCGTCAAGAATAGAAACATTTTGAAATTTTCGCCACATATTTATAGATAATACAATTAAACAGTCATTGAATTCACTGATGATGTCTACAGTACTTTATATCTAGTTCGTGAGAAAGAAGCAAACGGCAATCCTATTTCATTTAAAATATCATCGATTTACATAGCAAAAATACCGACCTTCACACGAACTTACGCGTTTAGACTTCCGTTATCATTATCGGATTTCAACGGAAAACTAAAAAGCAAGTATCAAATCGCAATGCACATATATAGGTAGCAAAATTTCTGGTTAAATCTGGTTGGACAGGGTGTTACAGCATTTACCCACTATATGCTTTGAAGAGGCATGAATTAAAATTTGGCGGTACAGTCTCTTATACGGTTGGGTGAACCTCCTGTAGTGAAGTTCATCTCGTATAAGTTGTTACACAATACGACTTCAAGGATTTCCCACTATATATGCTATGTATACCGAGTCTGTTAAGGTAATAACACTGTGGCTACTGTGTCAGTACCCGATAACAGCATCATGTTAAGTAATAGAACTTGGCATAAAGACTATGTTTACCGAGTCGTTACATGGACCAAACAAGATTGATTTCAATGTGTGCTAAAGTTCACTAAAACGGAATATTACTATTACTTCTGAACTTTATCCAAGAAGACTAGACTTAAATGATATCAAAGATTAAATTTCGCGATAATCATGTCAACATTCAATCAAACATATAACAGTTAGATAATGTTCGTCGCGGAGAACTGAAATACATGCAATTATGTATTTGTTGTTGCGCACATAGACATCAAGTAAAGAAATTATAATCACTTGCACATTCATTTCGTACTTCTGGCAACAAATTTCTATGAGGAGGTATTTTGTTCTCAAACCTCTGTGTATTCGGGTGAGCAATGTGTAGAAATAGGACTATAGTTTTTTTATACGAATGTCCAAACCTGCAATAGTGAAGGTAACTTACATGAAGTCTTCCAAAATGCGATTACATGGATAGCTCATCAAATATAATATACGAAATGATTTTTTATAGATAAGAAGACTATGGCTATCTTGACTCAATCCGATACCAAATATCGGACATGAGAATGTACATGGTATTAAGACAATGGTTTCAGAGTCAGAACATGGTACCGGCACGATAGATTTCATTGTATGCAAATGATCACCATGATTGAGAATTACAAATATTTCTGAACAGATGTTACACCAAAAAATGTACACACTCTGTCCTCGACCTGTATCAGTAAACGCATTTCGCGGTAATCATGAAACCATTTAATTAAATATAAAATGCTATAGTTCACCGAAATTGAGAATTACAACAATTTCTGAACACCTGTTACTCCAGTAAACCCATAACTCTGGCCTTGATCGATATCAGTTATCACATTTCGCGGCAAGCATGACATCACTCAATTCAATATATAACAGCTAAATACTGTTTGTTGCGGAGAACTAAAATATATGTAAGTGTGTATTAGGTGTTGCGAACCTAGTAACAAATTAGTTCAGTTGTGACCAGAAGAATAAACCAAAGGCAGCATGAACGGAAAGTGTAATCTCATGCACATTCGTTTCGTGCTTACTGGCGACTCATCAGTAGGAGCCGGTATTACGCCCTTTAACCATTATCTATTTTGGTCAAGAATGTGGGATAATAGGAAGGTACAATCTCCTAGACGAATGTGTTAATCTGCAAAAGTGAAGCTAATATCATATAGTCTACGATAATGTGACTCCAACGCTAACTCACACTATATAATATATATACCGAGTCTGTAAAGGATACTAACAATATGGCTATTGTGTTAATAACCGATACCAACATTATTGTACCGAAAAGGTACATGGTACTAACACTATGGTTTCCGAGTAGGTACATGGTATCAACATGATGGATATCAATTTATGCTATAGTTCACCGAAATTGAGAATTATAACTATTTCTGAACACCTGTTTCTCCAGTAAATCCATACACTCTGACCATAGTTTTAGTATCATGAATCTTTTCGGTACAATAATTTTGGTATCGGTAACTAACACGATAGCCGTAGTGTTAGTATCCTTTACAGACTAAGTATATATATTATATAGTGTGAGTTAGCGTTGGAGTCGCATTGTCGTAGACTATATGATGTTAGCTTCACTATTGCAGATTTACACATTCGTCTAGGAGGTTGTACCGTCCTATTATCCCACATTCTTGACCAAAATATATAGTGGTTAAAGGGTGTAATACCGGCTCCTACTGATGAGTGGCCAGTAAGCACGAAACGAATGTGCATAAGATTATACTTTCCGTTCTACCAATTGAAATATATCCAAACCAGTCCTTGTACATAAAAGAACTATTAGCATTCACGCATGACGCGTTTCGATCTTTCAAGTTAACCATCGGAGCACGATGGCAAACCGTCTGGTCTGGACCGAACAAAAAAGGTAATATATAAGGAATACAAAATTAGATATGCGATTCTCATTTATACACATATATAAATATTTTTCATGACTAGAAATGTCGGCTGAATAATCTCTATGTAGGTACGGAATTTCTATTCATGCAGCTTTCTCCACATTTCCATAAGTTATACAATCCAAAAATAATTTACTGCGCGAGAAGTGTTATCGTATCTTTAAATCATGTTAGCGATATATGTTGTGCGACTTAAATGTCATAAGAATGATGTTTATTTCAAGCCAGAAAATTCGATTTATACAATTTATAGTAATTATTTGAATGAAGAGTTAGATTTTTAAATGAGCATTTCGTCTTCTTCGAATGAATGTCGCACTGCAACTTTTCATTGAAGTTTGATGCCCGTTAGTCAGATTTCCGTCTTGAATTTACCGTATGCTTAAGATAAAAGTTATGAATTTAATGTAATACAAATATGTATTAGAAAACGACATTATGAATATGACAAATATAAACAGGATATCAACGCGGTTAATGAAAAGAACAAAAGTCTGTAAATGTATTAGTATATTAAAAAAATAACAAGAAATTTAAATGTCGTGTTTTAATGCAAATAATGACAATGCCTTGAAGAGTTATGCCATAAAAGTGACAAAACATAAAAATGATGTTCTGTTTTGGAGAACTTATGCAACAAGAATACCGGTTTTCAAAATAATCAAACAAATAAAATCACCATATTTTGTTATAGTAAGCGAAAAAACATCTCCAAACATACACACCACCACATTAATATTTGTTCAAAAGTAATAACACAAATATAAGAGGAACATAAATGGTGTGAAAAACCAAATAGACCCAGTGAGACAAAAATCATCAAAAGAAGTAATAACTTAAAGTTACAATGTATACTCATGTGTCTATAGAAATGATTAAATGAACAATTTCTCTAATGTTCTTCTTGAATACGAGCTTTAACGAAAGTCATCGTACAATTGCCATGTGCAAAAAACGAAATTTAATAGATTAGGGATGAAATCAATTTTCTGCACGTTATCACCACCTGCGCAATCAATACAGTATATATATATTCAACATCACTTCCCCGAGTAGCGAGAATTGTGTTTGGTGGTGGTGATTGTATTGATGTTTCCCATTTTGCGGTTAATAGTCGCAACTGTTGGAGGGATGATGCACCGAGCATTCGCCAAATGTGACTCTATTAATTCGGCACGCCCTGCCTCAACACGCCACTATCCGCCTTTGCCATGTTCCCCATTTCAACGTGGCATTTTCTCAAAGCGATCATTCAACGACAACCTGTACCGTATGGAATTCTTTAACACAGAAAACAACGAAGAAATACAAAATGCAATAAATAATGTGCAAAGAAACCAGCGAAATTCAAATTTTGTAATGTTTATTAGCGAATAAACACGTGCATGCATCGTGAAATAGACATTAGAAGCCAGGGTCCACACATCACGTGCAACTAGATTACTCTGAATCATATTAATTATAAAAATTCATTGAAATTCTCTTCCGCATTATATATAAAACGTATCAAAATACATGACCTTACAGTCTAGAAGCCACAGATTTAAGAGAGCTAGAATAAATGCAATCTGAATCTGTTATTTCGCCATAAACCTAAGTCAAAAGGAACTTAAAAATCAATATTATCGAATATCGTCTTCATTGGTTGATACTTACACGAGAACCTTTTCGCTTAGTGTGTAAGTTAAACAAACTATTTCTTTAGACACAGTAACCAGATTATAGCAGCAAGAAAGAGAATTCATCTGCGAGTAAGTGTTTGATTCTTGATGGAAAACGCGCGAATTTATGCACTCTAGATTACATGAATTATTCGAAATGATTTTCTCAACCAGGTTTAGCAGACATATTATCCAAACAGCTTATATTAAGCAAAGACGCTAAAAAAATAATTAGGATTAATTAAGTTATTCTATAGAAGGTTCATAAACTGAGACTTAATTTTCTTTAAATTGTATATTTCTTTCGGAATAGTATGTAGCTTGTAAGTATGCATTAGGTTTTGCGAACCTAGTAACAAATTAGTTCAGTTGTGACCAGAAGGATAAACCAAAGGCAGCATGAACGGAAAGTATAATCTCATGCACATTCGTTTCGTGCTTACTGGCGACTCATCAGTAGGAGCCGGTATTACGCCCTTTAACTACTATATATTTGGTAGAAGAATGTGGAATAATAGGACGGTACAATCTCCTAGACGAATGTGTAAACCTGTAATAGTGAAGCTAACATAATCTCAAGTCAACGACAATACGACTTCAATGCTAACTCACACTATATGACGAATGTGTAAACCTGTAATAGTGAAGCTAACATAATCGGAAGTCAACGACAATACGACTTCAATGCTAACTCAACCTATATAATATATATACGGAGTCTGTAAAGGATACTAACACTATGGCCATTGTGTTAGTAACTGATACCTTTTTTGAAATCGATGAGTACCCGATACTAACACTATGGTTTCCGAGTCGGTACATGATACCAACCTGATGGATATAAATTTATGCTAAAGTTCACCCAAATGAGAATTACAACAATTTCCGAACACCTGTTACTCCAGTTAAACCATACACTCTGGCCTTCATCGATATCAGTTATCACATTTCGCGGTAAGCATGACATCATCCAATTCAATATATTACAGTTAAATACTGTTTGTTGCGAAGAACTAATATATATGCAAGTATGTATTAGGTTTTGCGAACCTAGTAACAAATTAGTTCAGTTGTGACCCGAAGGATAAACCAAAGGCAGCATGAACGGAAAGTATAATCTCATGCACATTCGTTTTGTGCTTACTGGCGACTCATCAGTCGCATATATATAAGTTCTTCGCAACAAACAGTATTTAACTGTAATATATTGAATTGAATGATGTCATGCTTATCGCGGAATGTGATAACTGATATCGATGAAGGCCAGAGTGTATGGTTTAATTGGAGTAAAAGGTGTTCGGAAATTGTTGTAATTCTCATTTTGGGTGAACTTTAGCATAAATTTATATCCATCAGGTTGGTATCATGTACCGACTCGGAAACCAGTGTTAGTATCCGGTACTCATCGATTTCAAAAAAGGTATCAGTTACCAACACAATGGCCATAGTGTTAGTATCCTTTACAGACTCGGTATATATATTATATAGTGTGAGTTAGCATTGAAGTCGTATTGTCGTTGACTTCAGATTATGTTAGCTTCACTATTACAGGTTTACACATTCGTCATATAGTGTGAGTTAGCATTGAAGTCGTATTGTCTTTGACTTCAGATTATGTTAGCTTCACTATTACAGGTTTACACATTCGTCTAGGAGATTGTACTGTCCTATTATTCCACATTCTTCTACCAAATATATAGTGGTTAAAGGGCGTAATACCGGCTCCTACTGATGAGTCGCCAGTAAGCACGAAACGAATGTGCATGAGATTATACTTCCGTTCATGCTGCCTTTGGTTTATCCTTCTGGTCACAACTGAACTAATTTGTTACTAGGTTCGCAAACCTAATACATACTTGCATATATATTAGTTCTTCGCAACAAACAGTATTTAACTGTAATAGTATGTAGCTTGTTGGTTCGCTGCCATCATCCGTAAAATACACATACTCAGGTATATTTATTGGTGGTATTATTCGAATATTTAACTATGCAGGCGAAATAGTACTATTATTCGGCAATCGAGATGCGACTTGGGCCTCATTGAATAGATTAGCAGTCGTTGACCCGTCTGTCGGTAAGAAATTTGCAACCTATAAATGTAAGATACTTTTACAGGATCACCCACCACTCACTCCAACTCCGAGAATTCAGAATGAAGACCTAGACATAGTTGACAGGTTTACATATCTCGGGAGCTCTATCAATAACTTACGTAATTTGTCTGTTGAGGTGAGAATGAAAATTGCGAAAGCTAGAGTAGCTTTCTCGAACCTTCGTCATTTATGGAGAAACGCAAGCGTTTCACACTACCCAAAAGGCCGTGTTTACATTGCATCTTAACGCGCAATTTTAATATACGCTAGTGATACTTGGCTTTTTGGAGTTGATCATTTTAGACGCTTACACGCATTCGACTATCGTTGTCTGAGAAGAATAACTCATGTTGGTTACCAGCAACGAATAACCAACGTTAAAATCCGTAGACGTATTTTTGGATCTGCCAACAAGTGCTCTTCGTTAGAAAAATAAATAAGGCTCCATCAACTTCGTTGGCCCGGTCACGTTATGCGTATACCCAATTTCGATTACCCAGTAGAGCTCTGTTCTCTCACCCAGCACCAGATTGGCGTAAGAAACAAGGTGGGCAGATTTTGACATGGCAGAAACAGTTGAAGTCACCTACATCCAATTTGGGTAGTATAGGACCCACTCGTCTATCAGGATGGGGTCCACGTGCGCATCATAGTCCTTGGTTAGAAACCATCAACGGTATGGCATCGAATCGAACTCAGTGGCCATATTGTTGCAGATGTCTACTAGAATAATCTTCGTAACATTTTTTTTCTTAGTAAGGCATAATTAGTTACTCTCTCTTCCTCTTTCTTTCTTTCTCTCTCCAGCTCGATCTCTCTTTCCCCCTCTCTATCGCTCTCACTCCTCACTCTCTTTCTCTCCCCCGCTCACTCTCTCTCTCTCGGTTTTTTATATATTTTTTCTTGTGGTTATATGGCAGTGAAACATTAGTTACTTTTGGCTTCTGTATGTATGTATACTAGTTTCTTCTTTATTGGGAACAACAGAATTTGCCACGGAAAGGGCAGTCCGCTTTGGAATCTGTTGCTCTAACCATTGTGCCACGTTGCTGCACGCTAAACACAATTTTCAGTTATATACAAACTGATGGTTTTAAAATTAGGTGGAACCTATATGACGTCTCCTTAGACCTATTGTTACAATTAACCACCCCATTCTGTCATTATAGAACAATCACCACACTACCTGTGGAAGTGGTATTGAATTAAACACTTTTATAGTTAATCAATAAAATTAAAATCAAGACTGCGATTTATATGTAAACAAAAATCTCATTATAAACACATTTTCAATTGTAAACTAAGCGTTGTATAATTTACAAAAAAACAATTCATCCAGAACACCGGTTTTGTCCTTATTGGGAACTCAATATGTACTATCCGGAATTCTACGTGGACAGGGTTCGAACATAGGCACATCTGCTTTGGAATCTGCTGGAACCATTGCTGGTAATTTAAGTAGAACTGACAATAAAAGTGACATTAAATCATTCAAAAATTAATTAAATAATGCCTTTCGCCAAAAGCACGAAGAAGCATTATTTAATTCAATATTTTATACAAATGTAAATCCTGCAAAATATTATGTTAAAGCGTGCAAGAAAATTATACAATCAGCATTCCGTTCCAGGAGATTATAGTGAAGACTGCTATTGACTGTGTGCAAAGGCTTATCGTTTCAAAACATGTTAATATCTCAGTCATTTAATGCTATGTCGTACAATGCTTATTTACAACGAAGGTCGAGGGGCATCAGGACGTGTAAATGATGGCAAGTTTACCAAGGGATGCAAGAAATAAATATATTCGATCATTGCTAAAGTCATATCCGTAAGCAAGGCTTGAAAATTTGTAGATCATGAAATACCACAACAGATAAGTTTCAAAAAAGGTAATGCGCAATGAATGTACTAGCATCAGTAATGATCTCTACTATGGATGAGTTATTGGTGGTCTTATCAGTAAGCGATATTAACTAAAAGAAAAACTAATTTAGTTTGAACGTTACTCAACGCGATTTATTTACGGCAAAAGTCGAGTCTCAGTATTTTGATACCATTAGTAGTTGATAAAGGCAGATCAGGTAGGATAATTAACAGGAATTCGGTGTATAAAAAGAAAGAAGATAATCATTTTCAAAAGAATTTTACAATAGTTGCATAATTCCACAACTGGTAAAATTAAATAAATTTCATAAAAGTAAAATTCATTGAATCAATTACCGAATGTAATCAGACTGTTCGTAATATGCGGAAGTTTTCTGATATCCAATTGCCACCAGAGTCATTGCTGGAGTCCCTGAAGCTTCCATGGCCAGACAAATCATCAAAGCGTATGAAATTCTACGCTTCTATACACAGTGAAATTTATGCATCTTCCGTCCATTCACACCAGTAATGTTTACGCCATGCACACTATTAGACTGCCTATCTACAAGCCCTTTTAATGCGTAAGAAATAGCATATTTTAAGTTTTACAATTAAAAAATGATTGCGCAGGTGATAAAAACAATTATTCAAATCAAGTTTGCGAGCTTCATATAAACACCAATCCCATTTTACATAATCAGTCACATAACAGAAAATCTACAGTTAGTCACAAGAACAGACGCGTTACAACTTTCCATTGGAGCACGACGGAAAACTGACTAGCGAAGATCAAACCGCAAAGCATATGTAAGGAAAGAAAAATTAGATATGCGGCTGTCATCGAGCCAAAATTCGAGGAGAGACTACGATTTGCAGGCCCGCAATACAAGGTATGCATCATGAAGTTCACATTCCGTTTGCCTAACACTAAGTTATCAAATTAATAATTAATTGCGATCAGCATGGAAGCTAATCTTAAGTTTGAGGACACAAGCAAATTTGCTCAAGATTTAGCAGGCATGAATTTAATAGATGTGAACTAGAGTTCTAGCTTATCAGATTCCAATGGACAATTAAGGACAGAACACGACTTGGCATCTATGGGGTTCTCAGTTAATAATAGGTATGGAGCCTCGACAAAATATGGTGACTGCGCCAGTCCAAAAATATTCAGTCTACTACCGCATAGATCCGAAAAACACTCAAGTTGGGTCGGAAAAGCCCAAATGATAAGTAAAGCTTACCAAATTGTAAACCCTGTGGAGAAATTTGTTGCAGCATGGATGGCATTGCCTGAGAATTTCAGAAGCGCCTTGGAAAACTTTAGAGACAGAACTGTGGAAGAAGATCCGTATATTGTATTTGAGTTACTAATGGCCGAAATTCAACAGAGATATCAGCCTGGAAGATCGGCACATATGTGCGAATTATTACGCCTAGAGAAGGTGGGGCGTCAACTACCATCAGAGTTTTATGAACGCCTTTGTACGAAAGCTTCCGGGTTGAATATATCTAGAGATGTGGTGAATTCTATTTTACAGCTGAGCTACCATCCAGGCTTAGAGCCAAATTAGAGGTATTTGAAACAATGAATGTTAATTAGCCAAGTAAACGGGGTGTATAAACAGCAGGAACCACAGGTACATGCTGTAATGGCAGATTCTATCGTGGTGCAGCCAGTTAGGGCAGATACCGAAACCACCCTGACGCTACAAGAAAGTGTGCTTTACTTATGTAGCGAAGTTGCTGGTATACATCGCAAAATGGATATGGCAAGAGCTATTTCTCAACTTCAAAGTCAGGATAGAAATACTAGACGTCGAAGGAGTCACTCGTGTCAACTCTTCAATGGGCCGCGCGGATCGTTTAAGTCACATTGTGAATATGGACGAAGTGCAAAGTGCTAAGGAGAGAATTGCATATACCCGCGCTTAGGTAGACCCAAATGGAAAGGAAGCACTAAACCCATAGAGAGGAACCCATCACCGGGAAAATGATAAAACCTCCGCTAGTAGGAGCCATAGGGGGGGGGGTTCCATTGCAAAGGCTCCCAGACACACCTTTAAAAGACATACTTAAGGCAAAATCAAAAGATGCGACTAGATCAAATAGCACCGAAGAAGAAGGCAAGAGGGTCAGATTCTTCCTAAGCGAAGATCTAGAAATCATTGCCGGATTATCCAGCAACAAATTCATTATTAAAGATGAATAAACTGAACTGGAGTTTCTTATCGATACAGGTGCGGAAGTAAGCATAGTTAGGTCAGACGTAGTGGAAGCAGATTTCCCCACATTCGGCTATCAACTATAGGCCGCAAAAGGTAGTCCGATAGGAGTCAAGGGGATGAAAGTATTGTCTGTGACCTTAGGCCAGAAATATTCTTTTACAAGGAACTTTCTCGTAACCGATGTCAAGGACCATATCATTGGGATGGATCTCTTGACACACTTCAAACTGACTTTAGATCCCAAAACTAAGACTATCGCAGAAGGCGTAGGGGTGTTAACACACAATGAGTCTAACACTTCGGCAGTTATAACAGTTCTTTTACCCCGTCCCACGGTCGTACATGACTTTGCCGACATCATCTAGAAACACCTTGCAGTGTTTCAACCTTTCAGTGCCAAAAGAACAGGATTGAAGACAGGGTAGAACACCAAATAGAATTGGTGGCTCCGTTGCCTTGCTCACCAAAGGCCTAACCATCGGCACAACACAAGCAACAAGTTGCGTCTATTATTAGCCGTCTTTTTTGCGGTGGTGTATGTGGATCATGAAATTTCCTCCGACAAAATTAAAATGACATATATTGATAAATTTAAATCACCTTGGCAGATTGAAACGAATTTTATTTAAAAAGAAATTATTCATTTAATTTATAGAACATTCTTTGTTTAAATACTTGGGAGTAGATATACTTTTGAATTGTGCGTAATTTCAGTTTTTTGGTAATCAGTACTTTACTAGCCTGACTTTCCTCATCAAGCTGCACTTGTTTCTTTTCTCCAATTTACGTTTATAATTATAAAAACACCTGCCATCATTTTGTCTTTTGAATTGTACATATTGGGGATGTTCTGGAACAGGTAATTTAATAATTCTGTTTTTCACGTCTTATTTATTTCCAGGTTATTTGATCGGGTGTTTTGCTACGTAAGAACTTCACATTCCGTTTGCCTAACACTAAGTTATCAAATTAATAATTATGTACGATCAGCATGGAAGCTAATCTTAAGTTTGAGGACACAAGCAAATTAGTTGGCATGAATTTAATAGATGTGAACGATAGTTCTAGCTTATCAGATTCCAATGGACAATTAAGGACTGAACACGACTTGGCATCTATGCGTTCTCAGTAAAAAAATAGGTTCGGAGCCTGTACACCTTTTCACAGCACTCTAACGCCTTGTCGTCAAAAAAATTTGTTAGTCAATATTTCATTAAACTCTATATAGCCCTACTTTTGAATAGTATCCTATCATTTCAAACGTTAAGCTAGATGACCATTCATACCAAACAAAATTAATAATAAAAGATGTATTATTTTGGTTCTCAGTGCTGTCCTTTTCGTTTCGGATTTGACCGCATTTTTCTATATATATATATATATATATATATATATATATATATATATATATATATACATATATATGAGGTGTAGACGGGAAGATATATATACTTTTGATATTTATATATACATATAAATTGTAAGTGGTTGAATTTCAAAGAACCTATTTCAACTGCTTATAGATACATATATCTACATATATATATATAGAAGTATATAGATAGACAATAAAATAGATATATAAAAGTGTTTTACTGATATAATTTATCCTTTGCGGGACTCACAGTGTTGCTTGTATGAAATTCATATTATGTATATGGTATATACACGATGAATATATAGATATTTATAAAAGATGTGGGATGAACCCACATAGTTGCTTATATGCTTATCTATATATATATATACATAGATAGCGTGTGGACATATGTGTAAATGGATATTTTATAAGATGTGGGTACAAATATATAAGTAAAAATAAAATTAAAATATAAAAGATTGCTGATATATATATATATATATATATATATATATATATATATATATATATATATATATATATATATATATATATATATATATATATATATATATATATATATATATATATATACATAGATAGCGTGTGGACATATGTGTAAATGGATATTTTATAAGATGTGGGTACAAATATATAAGTAAAAATAAAATTAAAATATAAAAGATTGCTGATATATATATATATATATATATATATGTATTCGTATATATATAGTGTATACACGTAGGTATAGTTATATTTAGATATATAGATATTTATAAAAGATGTGGGAGTAACCCACATAGTTGCTTATATGTTTATCTATATATATAGATATATACGATATTTTAATACAGAAACTAATTCATATAGGATATGACTATAAATGTGTACTGAGCGGAAAGACGATTTAGTTAGTGTAACCACATTTGCCACAAGTTGTGTTTTACTCCTGTGCGTATTGTGTCAACACTGAAGATGAGACTGGAAATAACGTCTCGAAATATTTATAAAAGATCAATGGCGGATCTTGATCCTAAAGCGCTTTCAGACAATCAGCTAATTGAAGGCTTAAAGGAGAAGGGACAAGTGAGAACCCATCAACTGAGGCCAAAAATTACATCATCTGAAAAGATAAAAGGTTCAAGATTTTGCCGACCTATGAGTGCTAACAATTGTCCCGCACAAGAAAAATGCGGTCATATCCGAAAATTAATAATAATAAACTTTATTATAATGCATTACCTTTTAAAAAATCGTCTACATTTTCTAAATAATCCAAACACTTTTTAAACAATAGAGCAAAATTATCTTATAACAGTAAAACATAAATCAAAATAAGCGGTTTACATCAAAGTCTTATATTCATTTGAAAGCACTATATAGTATGAGACTAAATTATTTTATAGCATTTGCATGAATTATTTGACCACAGGTTTTGTATTTGTTATGTAAAGCAAACTAAAAAACGAACAAAATCTAAGAAAATGCAGTACTTTTACATGCAAAATAGGGGTATGCGTTGACAGATATACATGTGCTTGAAACCTTGAATGCAAAACCAGTTCAAATTTATAGCCCTAAAGAGCACTGCTTTCCGTATCTTAATGGCTGCAAGTAAATACAGTGCGATGTTACAAAGTAATTAATAGCCGTAGATAATGAGAGAAAGCTATTCTAGGTGGCCATTATAATGGTTAGAATTGCATTCTCCAGGAAATGCCAAAAAAGTTAGGTTTTGTTGCAGTGTCTAGAAGTACTCCTAGATACCTTAGGCACTCTATGGTTGACTGGCGTAGAATTCCGATAAATAGATAATCGATCAGCGTAAAAAGTTGTGCAGCAACGCGAAAATTCGCGTGACTGAGATTCAAGTAACTAGCTGACACAGCGTAACTTACGCAAGTCCAGAAGTCAGCGTAGGTAAACTGTCAAGTGTGTTGCGCGACAGCAATCACGCGTTGTGCACAATAGAAAATTTCATATTTGTGTGTCATTCAAATACTGTTTGTTGCAGAGAACTAATATATATGCAAGTATGTATTAGGTGTTGCAAACCTAGTAACACATTAGTCCAGTGGTGACCAGAAGGATGAACGGGAAGCATGAACGATAAACCAAAGAAAGTATGAGATTATACTTTGAGTTTCTGTGTGTATCAGGTGAAAAACGCATCGTGTTCATATAATTTTGATAACATAATCTCTCAGGCAATTGGTTCATGGCAAATTTTTTTTGGTTTAATTGGTACGGCGTAAATAAAATTTCAATTTCATTTAGGCAATAAGTCGGCGAATTCATGTATGTATTAGGTGTTGCAAAACTAGTAACAAATTAGTTCAGTTGTGACCAGAAGGATGAACTAAACACAGCATGAACGGAAAGTATAATCTCGTGCACATTCGTTTCGTGCTTACTGGTGACTTAACAGTTTGAGCCGGTTTGACGCCCTTTAACAACTATATATTTCCTTGAAAAATGTAAGATAATAGGACGGTACAATCTACTAGACGAATGTGTAAACCTGTAATAATGAAGCTAACATCATATAAAGTCTTTGACAATGCGACTTCAACGCTAACTCACACTATTATATATATATATATATATATATATATATATATATATATATATATATATATATATATATAGCGTCTGTAAAGGATACTACCACTATGGCTATTGTTTCAGACAGAGATACCAACATTTTAGTTCCGAATAGGTACATGTTACTAACATCATGGATATCAATGTATGCTATAATTTACCGAAATTGAGAATTACAACTATTTCTGAAGACCTGTTACTCCAGTAAATCCTTACACCCTGCCCTTGATCGATATCAATTATCACAATTCGCGGTAAACATGATATCATTCAATTCAATATATAACAGTTAAATATTGTTTGTTGCTAAAAACTAATATATATGCAAGTATGCATTAGGTGTAGCAAACCTAGTAACAATTTAGTTCAGTTGTGACCAGAAGGACAAACCAATGACATCATGAACGGAAAGTATAATCTCGTGCACAATCTTCTCTTGCTTACCGGCGACTCATCAGTAGGAGTCGGTATCACACCTTATAACCGCTATATATTTGAGTGAATAATGTAGGACAATATGATAGTACAATCTCCTAGACGAATGTGTAAACTTGCAATGGTGAAGCTAACATCATATAAAATCTTCGTCATTGCGACCTCAACGTTAACTCACACTATATAATATATATACAGAGTCTATATATATATATATATATATATATATATATATATATATATATATATATATATACTAATGAGCATATCTTTATATATGAATTGGAAAGCAAAACAAGATAGAAATATGTGAACATAGGGAGAGTGTGAAAGATAGAAACCAATCAAATTGCGTGCGTCACATCCAGTTCAAGCTCAATGCTTGTACGTGCTTCTTCTGCTTACATAAATCCGGCTGCAATTTGTTTATTCATAAGGCTTCGTATGTGGCTAGCTCCCTTTTGTTTTTACATTTAGTAATTACTTTCAATGCTACGTCTGGAGAACATACTTACGATGTTTCGATGATTTGTTGCGCAATAGCAGACGTGTATTCACCATTTGATTTAAAACAGGAGTTTAAGATGCAATGTTCTCTCATTCGAGTAATTAAACGTCTGGTCGATCGGCCTATGTAAGTTGATCGACAACTTGCGCATGTATATTGGTAAATAATATTTGATATCGACATTAACGGATGTTTCTCTTTGATTGCTGCCAAAGGCAAGTGTGTCACCCTAAATAACACTCGTAGTTTAGCTGCATTAAATGTGCGTGTTAATGCTGCTTCAACTTTTTTTTGTGCCATTTAGGAAACTGCATCCCCCTTAAATGGGATGTTTAGGTAGAATGTTTTATTTCTGGCCCATTATACGTATGTTTCTGGTTAATTCCCCTTTTAATAATTGATTCAATTAATTGTCTGGGATAGCTATTAGACAATAAATCGTTAATTGCTTTATTATATTCATTTTCTATAGAATCTTGACTAACCAACCTGTTAATTCTTGAAAAGCAACCACAAACTGTTGATAATTTATATTGAAACGGCACAAAACTCCTGTAATGCAAATATTGTGCAGACCATGTTGGTTTATGGTAAATTGTTCTGTTTAATTTACCATTAGATTCTTTCTTTAATAGTACATCTAGGAAAGGCAGACAGTCATCTTTCTCGTGCGCTGACGTAAAGCCGATATTCTTATGTGCTTTTTTGAAACTTTGAAGCAATGTCCGTGATTGTGACCTGTTCTTAAGTACAAGAAATATATCATCCATGTACCGTATATATTGAAAACATTTACTTATGTCATTCTTTAATGATGTATTTTCTAGGTGCCCTATAAAAATCTCAGCCAACACTGGAGATAAGGGGCTTCACATTGCGACACCATCAGTCTGTTTGTAAATGCTTCCATTAAAACGAAATCGTACGTCTTTCGTGCATAATAAGATAAGCTTGCGTAGAGTGTGACCTGGCACCGGCGATAATAATATATCGTATTCTACCGCTTTGACTATAATGTCAATGGTTTCATCAATTGGAACATTTGTAAACAAAGACGTAACATCAAAAGTTACCATAATCTTGTTTTTAATCTTGTTTTTTAATATATATATATATATTCTATAGTGTGAGTTAACGCTTAATTCGCAATGATGAAAACTTTATATGATGTTAGCTTCACTATTGCAAGATTTCACATTCGTCTAGAAGATTGCACCGTCTAATTATCCTACATTCTTCAACCAAATATATAGTGGTTAATGGGTGTAAAACGGACTTCTTCTGATGATTCGCCAATAATCAAGAGAAAAATGTGTACGAGATTATGCATTCGTTCATGATGTCTTTGGTTTTTCATTTTAGTCTTAACTGAACTAATTTGTTACTTGGTTTGCAACACCTAATACATACTTTCATAAATATTAGTTCTTTGTAATAAACAGTACTTAATTGTTATAAATTGAATTGAATGACGTCATGCTTACTGGAAACTGTGATAACTGATATCGATCAAGGCCAGAGTGTATGGATTTACTGGAGTAACATGTGTTCAGATATAGTTGTAATTCTCAATTTCTGTAAATTATAGCATACATTAATATCGATCATGTTAGTAACATGTACCTATTAGGAACTAAATTGTTGGTATCGTGTTCTGAGACAATACTCATAGTGTTAGAATCCTTTACAGACTCGGTATATATATTATGTAGTGTGAGTTAACGCTTAACTCGCAATGATGAAAACTTTATATGATGTTAGCTTCACTATTGCAAGATTTCACATTCGTCTAGAAGATTGCACCATCATATTATCCTACATTCTTTACAAAAATATATAGTGGGTAAAGGGTGTAATCCCGACTTCTTCTGATGAGTCGCCGGTAATCTAGAGAAAAAAGTGCACGAGGTTATGCATTCGTTCATGATGTCTTTGGTTTTTCCTTTTGGTCATAACTGAACTAATTTGTAACTTGGTTTGCAACACCTTATACATACATGCATAAGAATTAGTTCTTTGCAACAAACAGTATTTATTTGTTATAAAGTGACTTTAATGACGTCATGCTTACCGCAAAATGTGATAACTGATATCGATCAAGGTCAGAGTGTGAGAATTTACTGGAGTAACATGTGTTCAGAAATAGTTGTAATTCTCAATTTCGGTAAATTATAGCATACATTGATATCCATGATGTTAGTAACATGTACCTATTCGGAACTAAAATGTTGTTTAGAATGGAATAGAATAGAATATCATTATTTGGATATAAACCACACATGTTCCATCAAATAATAAAATTAGAAAATGTACAATATCACATACAAATGTGCAATTAGTCACATGTAGATAAGTAAATCTCACTAGTTGTACTGTACAATATATTAATATCAGAAAGTTCAACTGTAAAGAATAATATATTCATCATCAAACATAGGAAAAATTAAGGTTTAATTCAAGTGTAACTTTATGCAAAAAATTAGAACCATGACTAGCAATTGATTGTATGTATTGTTGACTAATATGATGACATAATGCATAACATTTCAATTTTAATAATACAAAACTTGTAAATAAAAATCTCAAAAAATTCTGTTTCCGATAACAATTATCCTTGTCTTTTATTCATCCATAAGAAAGTATTATCATAATCAAAATAAAAAATATCAGCAGGATTGTAGACTTTTTCAAGTTCAGTAGATAAAAATTTAAAAGACATCTTAGATGGAGGCATTTCTCTAAGCCCCTTTGGCAATTGGTTATAAGTTTTGTAGATTTTCGAGAAAGAGAATAACTTACTCGTAACATTCCGCACCAAGGAAGGAGATATTGCCAAATGTCCAGATCTAGTTCCAACTTCATGACTCTTTCTTATCGGAGTCATATAGACACCAGTCCTCTGGTTCAAATGGAAATCTTTTATGCAATAGCACATCCTCCGAAACCACAAAGATTGCAATGACACAAACTGTAATCTAGAGGCGTATATAGTGCAGGAGATAGGACTAATTAGTTTCACAACTTTTCTTTGTACAGCTTCTATCTTATTGGAGAAACCCTTTTTTAATGGATTCCAAGTAGCGACAGCATATTTTAGTATCGGACTAATCCATATTATATACATTTTAAGTTTTATGTCTTTCGATAAGATATTTTGATTTATTAGTGCCCCTCTTTTCTTGGCACTGCCTACTATCCTTTCAATATATCTCTCAGCAGAAGCTGTACATTGAATAATTATGCCTAAATCCTTTAGTAACACGCGGCTCTTTGTTACAACCCAACGAAAGTCGATTTTTACAAACGCTGTGCTCTTTAAGGTCAAATATTCTAACTCTGTCCTTAAACAATATTTCTCTTAACTGTGATTTTAGGAACAATCTCTTTTAGTCCCAAGCAGTTTCAATCGATATTTCTTGAACTGCAATTTTATTTGTAATTGATAGAGTTTTTATAAAATAGACAGAACCGCGCGCGATCCGATAGGATCACGCGGTGGACTATTGTGTCACAGTGAATTTATCTTGCTTAATCGGATTATTCGTTACTATGAAAATGATTGATTGATTGTTTACTATAGAAAGCAAGGAACTAAACATTTGTGAGTTGTTTGTCATTTAAATCTTTAAACGGTTTCCATGTTCAATTTTAGTGATAACTTTCAATGTTAACTCCATTAACATCATCATGTATTCTGTGAGTTTTTGTCATAAAAGTCTTTAAATGGATTACACAAAACATTTTCCTTTATAAACATAAATAATTTTACTATGTTCATATTATCATGTATTTTCAATCATTTGACTATTCTCATTACGATCCAGACATTTGTGTAAGAATAACTACTTGTGTGCAAAATATTTTTCTTTATAAACATAAATCATTTTACTATGTTCATATTATCATGTATTTTCAATCATTTGACTATATTCATTCCAATCCAGACATTTGTGTAAGAATAATTTCTTGTGTGCAAAACATTTCACTTTATGAACATAAATCCTTTTAATCTTTGCCGTCTAGAAGACGGACAATTTAGTTTAACTGTGAATGGTGTTTAAGGCCTATTTTGCATAAAAATCGTTTTTGCAGCTGACCAACATACATTCAATTTAGACTAACTGTGAATTCTATTTCTATTTGCAACAATATATCTAATATATGTATGAAGCCAAGTTTCGGTTTTCTCATATCAACCATCCGAAAAGGATCAGAGACTGATTAGGCGCACGGGTGGTAATAATAGCCACCATTGATATGTAGGACGAGTATAAAATTCACGAACTAGATACTAACCCTGCGAAAGACCCCTACACTTTATTTCTTGCATAAGTTTAGTCTCAAAAACATCATTAATCACAACATCATGAAAATAAACATAATTAAAGTCTGTTCTGTTACCTATTTTTAAAGCTCTTGTCTTTTTATTGTTTATTCTCAGCCCTAGTGTAATCAAATATCTATTCAAATTGCAAGTATGTATTAGGTTTTGCGAACCTAGTAACAAATTAGTTCAGTTGTGACCAGAAGGATAAACCAAAGGCAGCATGAACGGAAAGTATAATCTCATGCACATTCGTTTCGTGCTTACTGGCGACTCATCAGTAGGAGCCGGTATTACGCCCTTTAACCACTATATATTTGGTAGAAGAATGTGGAATAATAGGACGGTACAATCTCCTAGACGAATGTGTAAACCTGTAATAGTGAAGCTAACATAATCTAAAGTCAACGACAATACGACTTCAATGCTAACTCACACTATATAATATATATACCGAGTCTGTAAAGGATACTAACACTATGGCTATTGTGTTAGTAATTATATAGTGGTTAAAGTGCGTAATACCGGCTCCTACTGATGAGTCGCCAGTAAGCACGAAACGAATGTGCATGAGATTATACTTTCCGTTCATGCTGCCTTTGGTTTATCCTTCTGGTCACAACTGAACTAATTTGTTACTAGGTTCGCAAAACCTAATACATACTTGCATATATATTAGTTCTTCGCAACAAACAGTATTTATCTATTCAAATTATACAAATCTAATGTCACATTACTTTTGGAGAATTCTACATTTTTTGGATTAATTGAAAAGATTATTTTTAAATCATCAACGAATTTGCAAGCTCGACCGTTAAGGATCTTAGTTTCCAAATGTTCAAATACGATTTTAAATAAAATTGGCCCAAAACTTGATCCCTGTGGAATTCCACTTTTTACACTTTCCGATTTTGATATCAAATCGTTTTTTTGAATACTCATTCTTTGATTATATAAATAGTATTTCAGTAATCTAAAAATATTCGGATCAATAATCAATAAACTAATTGCATTCAAAATATGAGAGTGTATGTGGAGGTTCATTAATTTGATGAACATCAAGTCCTCATATGAAAACAAATCAAACTTTATTTTTTGCATATTTGATGTTATCGCTGGTTTCGTAAAACAACATTGTGTTTTTTAAAAATATTGGAATTTTTTGAACGTTCATTTGTTCATATTGTCTAAGTTTTTTACTTGTCTTGATGAATTTTGATAAGAGAGTTGGAGTAAAGATTTTGAATTGCATGGTACGCTTTGCTGAGTGGTTCTGCCATGATTCTCTTTGTTAATAAAGTATTGAAATTTGCATCCATCTATCGTTCTTAATACACATTATTTGGAAGGATCTCGAATTTGCATCATGTTGTAGGAGACTTTTGCGAGATTAATTCTTACCTACATTAGTTTGGTAGCGGCTGTGGAGATCCCTGCACCTGATTAATTCCCGGCTTTTTCCCGATGGATGATGAGAAAAGACTGATATAAGGGATTACAAATGTATTGTAAAAGATTACGCGTATGAATTCATAAGCAGCCCAAATTGACCGTGCACTAGACGGCAATAAAATAAAATTTTAACACAAATGAATGTCTTAAACACCAGTCACAGTCAAACTAAGTTTTCCGTACTCTAGACGGCAAAAGTAAAACATTGTTCACAAAGGTGAATGTTTCAAGCACAAGTCACAGTTAAACAAAATTGTCCCTGCACTAGATGGTAGCAAAATTAGCTCTGTTTATAAAATAGCATATTTTGCACACAAGCAATTATTCTTTCACAAATGTCTGAATTGAAATGAATATATGCAACCGATTGAAAATATATGATGATATGAACATAGTCACTGTTAAAAATTGTCACTGAAAATAAATTGAAGAAATTCGTGTAAAGACTTCAATGACAAAAAATCACAAATACTTAGTTCACTTTTTGCTATGTTTTTAACTTATGTCATAATAATAATCCATTATTCTCTGAAATTCGGATAGGCATATTTAAATGTGAACAGTAAATCCCTCGCGTAATCTGCGAATAATCCAACTGAGCGAAATAAATCTACTGTGAAACAATAATCCACCGCATGTCCCATGCGTCTCGCGCGCGGTTGTGTTTATTTTATAAACAGCCCTATTGTAAACGCCCCGGCTGCAAGTAAATGCCGTACGACGTTACAAACTCGGTTAAGGTGCTCTGAATAGAGATTAGTTACTGATATGGGGCCCTTAAGAGGGCCTGGTAATGCGTTCGCTTGAAGTCTTCAGAGTTGAAGATGTCCTAGAGCCTTGGGTGGACTCTGGTTGAGTTGTCGCTCCCGTGGTTGAGCTGTACTCACGATGTGGATGGCCTCCTGCAGGTTCTGCACTTAATTGGCTCGTCTCTCCGGTATACCGCAACAAGATGAGTCACGGATGTAGTTAGTTGTTGGTGAAACTATCAAATCACCAGCGTAGGTATTGACAGCCGACAGAACGCACACGCGTGAAGCAGGTAGAATGCAAATGCCACAACTGACTTGCATGGTAAATTACCGTGCTTAAATAGCATGCAATATGTCTACTTGCACACTATTGGTTAAACGTGGTTAAGCGGCAATTTCGCTTTTTTCTCATTGGTGCAACGTAAATAAATTTGAATTTAATTTACGCAATATGTCGGCGATTGATTTGTGTCGTTACAACACTTTCCTCTCTGAAAAAAAAGAAAAAATATTCCTCTCTGCGAGGCTAGATAAGAAATGCATGACAGAGTTCGAACCAAGTTAAGCAAAAATATGATGAACCATAAGTGCTGGGCTTAAATATGCTTGTTGGTTGCTTCAACAATGATATGATGCCAGGTAACCACTAGGAATTGCTACACAAATTGTTAGCTCTAGTGGACGGTCATAGCACGTGAGGCAAAATAGAGCAGTGTAAGTTTTTGGAGCCGCAGCGTGAAGATTTCGAGGTAAATCGCCTCTGAATTTGCCAGGTTTAAGTTAAAACCTAAGCAGGTTGGATCGTTGTCAATGTGTTTGTATACGACCAAAGGAGCTAGAGTGCTCGACGTTGTGGTCATGACATTTGTAGAGTGGTCTTTGTGAAATAGATAAAGTTGAGATATGCATTGAAAGTGGCCTGTACCATGATATGAAGCTGATCACTACTTAGTGTTGCTACACGAAAGCGTTAGCTCTAAGTAGCTGGTCATACCAAAATAGGCAGTGTAATGTCATGTGTGAGAAATACATTATAATGTAAAAATATATACATTAAAATCAAAGGTAACTGCATAAAAATATGTACACGAACATTGCCTCAGAGATGGCATAATACCAAAGAACTGTTCAAAAATGCTACACAATTGTTAGCTAAGAACAGCTGGTTATGCCACGTGAGACAAATACTAAAAATAACGAAAGGTTAAAAAAATTTATAGTTAATGTTAATGTTTAAAAAAAATTAATTACGCGTTATACAAAGCAGGTTATTGAGATTGTGGGCAGACGGAGCCTGAGACGTGTGTAGAAGGTTGAACGCTCTCAGGATCAGGTGGTTCGATAAACGGTTTCAACCTGTCTATGCTTACTGATGTCGGTGTAGCGCCTTGCATAATGATGAAGTATTTTGGTTGTTTGAGCAAAATCGGGTAAGGACCGCGATACTTTGGTTGTAGTGGTGCAACAGCATTATTGTTGCGAACGAGTACTCTCTTGCAGCTGTGGAGCTGTGGGTGAACGAAGACTGGACGAGGCGTGTGTCTCGGCTGCTGTTCGGACATGTTACCGAAATGAAGTCGAAGGCGGGTAGCTTCGTCTTGTGGGTCATCTTGTGCCGGTAGTAGACGTGGGAGCTGACTAGGCAGGCGTAGATCCATGCCATACAAGAGTTGTGACGCAGACGTTTTAATGGATTCACGAGTACGGGAACGCATGGCCAGCAGAACTAAAGGTAGTGCATCGACCCAGTTGCCATTAATGGACGAGGATGCTAAAGCAGCTTTGAGTTCCCTATGCATTCTCTCTACCATGCCATTAGCTTGGGGATGGTAGGCAGTCGTCTGGCGTAAGATGCATCCCATGTACCGCAAGGTGGTTTTGAAACGATCAGATGAGAAGCAAGTGCCTCTGTCCGTGATGACCTCATTGGGAACACCATAATTGGATATCCATGCAGAGATAAAACCGTTAGTTACTTCGTCTGCAGAAATGGTGCCAAGAGGTAATGCCGCAGGCCACCGTGTAAATCTATCGATCATAGTTAGAAGGTAGCTGAAACCTTGAACCTTTGTCAGATGAACTATGTCGATGTGGACGATGGCTAGGCGAGAAGTAGACCGAAAATGTTGCAACTTAGAACGAGTGTGTCGTGTGATCTTGTTTTTCTGACAAATTGCACACTCTGAGACCCATCGTTTAACATTCTGCCTAAGTCTGTGACCCCAGAAACGATCTGTAAGAAGTCGGACAGTCGCTTGGCTTCCTGGGTGAGAAATTGAGTGAATTGAATCGAAAACTTTTCTCTGAAGGCTGGTCGGCAGAACTGGCTTGTTGGGCTGCGTACCCGTGAAGTAAACAATTGGTAAGCCTTCCCACAGACGGCATATGAACTTGGTTGGGTGACGGGCTATTGATCTTTGAATGTGAATGTCACCGCGTTGTTCAGTTCGCAGGAGAGTTGGCGTTAGTGCAGGTTCACTGAGTGCCACGGAGTTGACAGTGAATGGTGACGGCGAAGGTGGTTGTAGAGAGACGTCTGGCCTGGACAGGGCATCTGCAATGAAGTTCTGTTTGCCCTTGACGTGAAAGACGTCAAATTGCCATTCGCTTAGACGAGAAAGCTGTCTTTCCACTCTGGCAGGATACTTGGCGATAGATGAAGTTGCGTTTCGAAGTGCGCTAACTAGTGGTGCATGATCTGTGAAAACAACAAATCTGCTACTGCCAATGATGCTGATAAAATGGCGCACTGCGTCGTGGATGGCGAGAAGTTCTCGGCCGAAAGTGTCGTACCTCGTTTCTACTGGTTGGAGAGTACGCGAGTAGAAACTGATAGGCTTCCGAACTCCGTCGATCTCTTGTTCCAAAGTGGCTCCAATAGCGAATTCAGAAGCATCTGTCGTGAGTAGAAATGGCTTTTCGAAATCTGGATGCGTTAGCATTGTGGCATTTGCTAACGAGTTGATGGCAAGTCGAAGTAATTCCTCGTCTTCGGATGACCAAGCAATGATGGAATTCTTGCTAAGTCCTTTTCGGTTCCGCAGGTGCCTGCACAAAGGATAAAGTTGTTTTGAAAGGCCTGGAAGGAACTTGCGATAATAGTTTAGTACTCCCAGGATTTTCTGCAAATCGCTCAAAGTCCTTGGTGACTTGATATTCTTGATTGAATTCGTCTTTGACGGCAACGGTTGAATACCTTGGGCCGTGATACGATGCCCTAAGAAGTCGACGGATGAAGTTGCAATCTGCGTCTTGTCACAGTTGATCTTGAGTCCGTGGTTGGATAAGCGTGAGAGGACATTTCGTAGATGTTTCGCATGAGATTCTAGATCTGGACTGAATACCATAATGTCATCTAGATATGACATACAATAAGCAGAGTCGTCGCGAAGTATGTTGTCTATGAATCTTTGAAATGTCTGAGTAGCACACTTGAGTCCAAAAGGCATGTAAAGATATTCAAAAAGGCCAAATGGAGTGATGACTGCAGATTTCTCGATATCCTCTGGTGCTACCGGTATGTGATGGTACGCTTGTCTGAGGTCAATCACGGAGAAGAAATTGCTGCCGTTGAGTTTTTCAAGTAAAGTGTTGATATTTGGAATAGGATATGCGTCAGATTTTGTCACTGAATTTAGCTTACGGTAGTCTCCACAGGCTCTGTACGATCCGTTTGATTTTGAGACTAAGTGCAGAGGTGACGCCCATGAACTTTTCGATGGTCTGATGATTTCCTCTTCCAAAAGCCTTGAGAAGTCTTCTTGGGCAGCTTTCAGCTTAGCAGGAGCCAGTGGTCGATTCTTGAGTGCAATAGGTTGTCCTTCTGTGACGATATGATGCATCGTGTTGGAGGCTCGTAGCTCTGACTTGTTAAGATCGAAAAACGATTTGTATTTTCGAAGGGCTGCTGATATCTCTGCTGAATGATGCACTGGGGTTGGCTGAATGACCTGTAACTCCAAACGCTCGGAGGCAAGTGTCCAAAAGCTTTGTTCAAGTCCGGTGGTGGGGTCGATGATTTTTTGATTGGCAAGATCAACAATGAGCCGAAATTTTAGAAGGAAATCAAGGCCTATTATATAATGTGAGACCTTGGCAATGATGAAGTTGTGGGAAAATTCACATCGTAGACCTATGTTGAGTATGCGGTACTGAGAACTGAGACTGCCGCACCTGTGTCTACGATGAACTCTTCGCCAGTTTTGAAATCAAGAAGGTGCAGAAGTTCGTTGGCTGTTTGGCCGGGTCATGCAAACAAGTAGGCTGGTGATTGCGACCGGCATTGTCTGTTTGGTTCTCTATGTGAAAAATTCGGCGTGGACGAAAAGAGTCGACAGGGATGTCGGATTGTAGTTGGCTTCTTCCCTGTAGCGCCGTTGATGCCGTTGATGTGCAGAAAGTACGGTCTTCTACTTCCTGCGCCAGACGTTTCCCGATACTGATGCACCCTTGTGCCTGCGGTCTGTTGTCCTCTCCGTCAGCTGTGGAAATTGACACTCATTCGGAAATTCTTCGGAACGACAAAGACAAACTTGGCAAGCATAAAAAACTTCTGGTGGTTATAACACCAGTTCTTTGGAGCATATTTATTAAAGGATTGCGGAGATCTCGATCGCCGCCTACCATTATAATTTGACTTGGAAACGAATTTTGGTCGAGCATTCACTTGATTTATCTCGGATTTGGTAATGGCCAATCCTTCTAGAACTTTGGCCATGTTCGCCACTGTTCTCTCTAAAGAGGAGATTCTATCATCTTGCGGGGGTGAAGAAAAGGATGATGGATTCACTTTGGGTTCCAAAACCCTATATTCTAACTCACATCTCTCAGATAAGTCATCTATAGAGAGAGTGTTGGGGAGCTGTCTGGCAAAGAGTTTTAATGTTTGGGGAAGATTGTTAATAA
Organism: Eudiplozoon nipponicum; assembly: GCA_029291075.1. Classification (NCBI taxonomy): domain Eukaryota; kingdom Metazoa; phylum Platyhelminthes; class Monogenea; order Mazocraeidea; family Diplozoidae; genus Eudiplozoon; species Eudiplozoon nipponicum. Next base: position 13,498 of record JAQBSW010001177.1, on the reverse strand, counting down.
AAACAACCTTAGCCTCATGGTCAGAAATGTTGGTTTTATACCAACGTTTCCGTAATTCCCTCAGTATTTCTATGGGGCCAAGATTTGGCATATCTAACTGCGCATATTTGTTTATTATCTGCTCAGTTTCCGTGGGTCCAAGCAAGGATTCTACCTCGTTTTGTAGGCCCAAAATGGGATTAGGTAGCTTCCTAATGGCCTCAAGCTTAGGATAAATCCGTCGCTGCAATTCAGAAGGTAGTTTAGCAAAAACCTTTCGACAGTTTTTGATGACTGTCATAATCAGGAAACGGGGAGAAAGCGGAGTCTACGCGCATAAAGAATAGCTCACTATCTCCATCCCAAACAGGAACATCAATATCTAAAATTGGACCTGACATTTTAACAATCTTACGGGATCTTAAAAGCATAAATTTATAAGCAATATGAAAATGTATAAATAAACTTTAACGAAACGCTTACCCACAAACAGCTTCCACAGTTGAGTGAGCGCAGAACAAAAAAGTCACTGTTTCCAAAAATCCGAAATTGAGTTTGACGAGTACGTACGGTGCCGTTTCGTACGTAGGAAATGTAAACAGAGGCCCCGTTGGCCTTTGATGTCAATGTATTATAATTATCCCCACAAATCCACGAATATATACCCAACAGATTTCCCAGAAAACCACGATCAGGGTAAAGAAAACACAAATGTCAATCTATTTATCCCAAATAGATGAAAAAGGAAGTCAATTTTATTTATACCAAAAAAATCAGAACAATAATCAATATCCTGGCGCGGTCGCCAATTTTGTAAACGCCCCGGCTTCAAGTAAATGCCGTACGACGTTACAAACTCGGTTAAGGTGCTCTGAATAGAGATTAGTTACTGATATGGGGGCCCTTAAGAGGGCCTGGTAATGCGTTCTCTTGAAGTCTTCAGAGTTGAAGATGTCCTAGAGCCTTGGGTGGACTCTGGTTGAGTTGTCGCTCCCGTGGTTGAGCTGTACTCACGATGTGGATGGCCTCCTGCAGGTTCTGCACTTAATTGGCTCGTCTCTCCGGTATACCGCAACAAGATGAGTCACGGATGTAGTTAGTTGTTGGTGAAACTATCAAATCACCAGCGTAGGTATTGACAGCCGACAGAACGCACACGCGTGAAGCAGGTAGAATGCAAATGCCACAACTGACTTGCATGGTAAATTACCGTGCTTAAATAGCATGCAATATGTCTACTTGCACACTATTGGTTAAACGTGGTTAAACGGCAATTTCGCTTTTTTCTCATTGGTGCAACGTAAATAAATTTGAATTTAATTTACGCAATATGTCGGCGATTGATTTGTGTCGTTACACTATTTATTAAAAATAAAATTGCAGTTCATGAAATCTCAATTAAACCTACTTGAAAATAACAGAGATTGTTTCTAAAATCACAGTTAAGAGAAATATTGTGTAAGAACAGAGTTAGATTATTTGACTATAAAGAGCACTCTATTTGTCAAAATCGAACATCGTTGGGTTGTAACGCGGAGCCGCGTGTTACAATGTAATTGAAGTGGATATTCATTTTCAAGGTCACCACCTTATCGTCCTATCATCTGTGGATATCAGCGTATTAGGGTGAGCAAACTTATTGTTTTAATATATATTGCAAGAAATCTTAATCCAATATTAAGGCTGGTTTAGTTAACATTGAGGATACAGAGCAATTATCAGTTGGACTTGAGAAATGCAGTTTAAATAATAATTCTGAGGGATTCGTTTGTTCTAAATTAGATGATTATCATACTGAGCCCGGCATCTCAGTGGCTCTCTTATGGTATTGACCAAAGGGCACCTACAGTCCAATTGTCCAGAAAGATACATAAGGATACTGAAAGCAGTGCTCTTTAGGACCATAAAATTGACCAGATTATACAGTCAATGTTTCAACCAGATGTATAGGTATCAATATATGCCTCGATCTTGCATATAAATGCTCCACATTTTCTTAGAAAATATGGATTTTGTTCGTTCTTTAGTTTGCTTTATGTATAAATACAATATGTGCGGTCCAATAATTCGTGAATAAAACTATAAAATAACGCAGTATAAAAATATTTATGATATATTGTACAGTCAAATTTCCATCAAAAATTTATTTTAACAGTTTATTTTAATAATATTAATAATAAATTTATTTGACAACAAAGTTCACCAGCCGAGCAATTGAAATAATGATGTACAAATAAAAAGTTGGATATATAGGATTGAATGTAATTGATTTAAATTAAAATAATAATAATAATAATAATAATAATAATAATAATAATAATACATTTATTTGGCATCAAAGGCCAACTGGCCCAATCATTGAAATAGCAAATCAAGGGTAGGATATGTGGAGGTGAGTGGAATTGTGACTAGCAAAGTATTTAATAGCAGGGGGAGGGGTTGGGGAGGGGAAAAGTTATCATTAACAACAAGATAGTTCAATCTGGTGAAAAATAAATATAAGCGAAGTTCCATTTGACTAGACAAGATCAATTGGAGATAGTCCGTGAAGTATCAGATCTTCAAGGTGAATGTGAGATCGAAAACGAAGATGAAGATAAAAGGATGGCGGCCCGGAGGTAGACGACGACCGTTGGAGTCCGTTGTCGTGACGAATGAATTGATGGAGTCGGCAGGATTGAGGCGAGCGAGTCTTGCAAGGATCGCAGGCATCTGTAGAACGTGATCGAGATTAAAATAAGACCAGGGAGAGTCGAAGTCCGAAGCGAACCGTTGGTGAATCGGTAGGGCTGTTGGGTTTCCGGTCCTCCGCTGAAACAAGAAAAAAGAAAAGAGTTGGATGAGCAAAACGTAGTAGAGTATCCGCAACGTGGATATAATGGGGTTAGGAATGGGCTGAGAGGTGGTATTAGTGAATCTTGAAGAAAAAAGAATAAGACAAGAGAGGTAAGAAGATAGGGTGGAGTAAATGTTATGGATTGAGAAGGAACCAGTTTCGTTTCCAATCGGTCGTATCACAAAGAAATTTGTTGAAGAAGTACTGATGGGCTGCCTTTTTGAATTCGTGCTGGGGTAGGAGTTTTATGTCTGTGGGGAGAGCGTTGAAGACATTAGTGGCTTTGGAGAAGAGATAGATTTTTTTAAATAAGGTGGGGGTATGAAAGGCTTGGATAGAAGAGTTACTAGAACGTGTGGCGTAGTGGTGACTTGGGTGGGCAAAGTTGGAGAGTGGTAAGGAAGTTGAGATCTTATGGATAAAAGAAATGACTCGAAGGTGACGTGTGAACCAAAGCGGAAGGAGGTTAGCTAGAAGTAGGCGTTCCCTGTAGTTTTGGCAGTTCGGGAAGACTCGCTTAAGAAATCTGGAGGATACCTGTTCAATGGTGTACGAGGAGGCGTGGGTGAGAGGACAGTAGAATTCGCTGGCGTAGGAAATGAGGGGCAGAACGTAGACCTTGAATAATGTGAGTTGGAGAGTGGGATTGTTAGTCTTAAAACAGATCAGACGGGCCCATTTGAAGAGTTTGGAGGTAGTGTGTGTAAGGTGTGGGGAGAAGTCTAGGGATTTTGAGAATTGAATGCCGAGATGTTTGGCCGAATCTATTATTTCTATGTCGAGGGGGTAGTTGGCAGCCGGGATGGAGCAGAATGGATCAGACGAGAGTCTCATTAAGCGGGTTTTGGTGGGATTTAGTTTGAGTCCGATTTCGCTGAGCTGCAAGTGGAGCGAGGATAGGAGCTCCGATATAAGGGATGAGGAAGGGTTGGAAGTTGTGGGGTTGCTGAATACGATGACCATATCATCTGCATATTTGAACAGCTTGAAGAGAGTGTCTTCAACCTGTATGTGTGCGAGTGCAAGGTTGAAGAGAATGGGACCAAGTACAGAGCCCTGGGGAACACCGGATCGGACATGGGTTGGCCTCGAGAGACTGCTGCCAATTTTTACTCTTGTATATCGATTCCGAAGATAATAGATATTATAACGTGTTTTATTACTGTAAACATGATTGCGTTATTCAAAAATTTAGATTATTTTTAAGTGGTAATTAATTATAGTAATTATTATTATAAATTGCATTTAGCAATAAAGACCATCTGGCCTTGTAGAGACTCAAACCTTGTTAGTTAATGAGAACCCCATAGATGCCAAGTAGTTTTCATTCTTGATACACCGATGTGCTAGCATTCTCGTCCATATTTATTAAGTTCATACTACAAAGGCCCTTTGGTCACTAACAAAAGAGAGCCTCTGAGATGCCAGACACGTACAATCCACATATGCCACATGATCATATATTTTAGAACAACTAAATCCCTCAGAATTATTATTTAAACTATATTTCTCAAGTCTAACTGCTCTGTATCCTCCATTTTTTCTAAACCAGCCATAATGTAGAGGCTCATAACCTATTGTTGTCTGAGAACCCCATAGATGCCAGGTCGTGATCAGTCTTTATTTCTACTCTCATTCACATCTATTAAATTCATTCCTGCCATATCTTGAGCTAATTTGCTAGTGTCCTCAAACCTAAGATTAGCTTCCATGTTGATCGTATTTATTTATTAATTTGATACTTAATGTTGGGCAATCGGAATGTGAAACCTTTTACGTTGCAAAGCACCCGAATAAATAACCTTGAAAGGAATAGACGTGAAAAACAGAATTATTGAATTACCTGTTCCAGAACGTCTCCAATATGTACGATGAAAAATAAGACTGTATTAAGAGAAATATATTGTGGTAATCGAGTAAACGTAAAATGGATGAAATAAAATAAATGCAGCTCGCGGAGGATATTACAACCAGTCACGTACAGACAACTGAAACTGAAACTGCGCAAAATTCAAAGTATATATACTGTCAAGTATTTAAACAAAGAACGTTCTAGAAAAATAAACGAATAATTTCTTTTAAAAAAATCATTTCAATCAGCCAAGGTGGTCTAAATTTTACAATTATTATCACTTTAATTTTGTCGGAGGAAATATCTTCCTCCACAATAATATTAGAATAAGATTTCTTGCAATATAAATATTATAACAATAAGTGAGCTCTACAATAAAACAATAATTGATTGCGCGGGTGGTGGTAACAATTCTTTAAATCAAGTTTGCGAGCTTAAATTAAACACCAATCCCATTGTTTTTAACCAGTCGTCGAACAACTGGCGGTAGTTTTGTTATGTTGTTCGACGACTGGTTAAAAACAATGGGATTGGTGTTTACTTCAAGCTCGCAAACTTGATTTAAAGAATAAGTGAGCTCACCTAAATACTCTGATATCCACAGTTGACAGAACGATACGGTGGTGAGCTTGAAAACAAATATCCACGTCAATTACCTGATGCAAATTCGAGATCTTTCTCAATAATGTGTATTAAGAACGCTAATGAGAAATTCTTTAATACTTTTTCAACAAAGAATTTTCAGATGGAACCATGCAGCAAAGCGTGAACGCAACTCAATAATTCAGAAAAACACAATCATTCACCAAGCCAAAATAATTTTGACAAGATACATAGGTATGTAGACCTTGGACTTCTAGTTTTTGTTGGAGCTAAAGGACTCATTTTATCTATCAATGCTCCAACAAACAAATCTACTGAAATAAAGGCCCAATGGAGATAACTTGGAGCTTCTATTGGTAGATCTTCAAGTAATCTCAATGACTCCATAAACAAGTACTACTATGGATGTTCCTAACTGAGCTCTGTGTCTGTTTCGCATTGCCAGAAAAACTATGGGCAATTCATTTATCCAACTAGATCCATCAGTGCAGCGTAATGCAGCCTTCAGCTCCCTGTGAAGTCTTTCAACCATCACATTAGCTCTGGGATTATATGTACATGTGTGTATTATTTCTATCCCCATAGTGTTCAATGATCTGATAAATAGTTCAGACATGAACTGACTACCACGATCAGTAGTTACCCTTACCGGTACACAATACTGCGACACCCAATTATGCAAGAACATAAGTCAGACTTCTTGAGCTGTCATGTCCTTCAGTATTGCTACATCAAACTGAGTGAAACGATAAATCACCGTAAGTAAATTCTTCCGGCCAGAAATTTCAGGCATTTCTACTAAATCAATATGTACATGCATGAAACGACCCGCGGGTATACCAATCGTTTTAACTTCGGTATTAGTATGACGTGAAACTTTACAAGTTTTACAACGGGCACATATCCTTACCCAAGCTCATGTCTTTTGACATCTTAGGTCATACATATCTATCAGTGATCATCCTGATAGTTGCCTTAATGGAAGGATGACCAAATTCATGCAGCTGTTGAATTATCTTATACCTTAATTCTAAAGGTACATACGGTCTAGGTTGGTTCCTGGAGATTTCACATAGTAACCAATTATCTCCAATCTTCCTGCGTGTATACTCGGACTTCTCTGACAACACAGCTACTAAAGGATCAACAATTTGTACTTCCATCAATTGCTCGACAAAATCATTACAAGATACAACAAAGTATACGAGTGACTCCGAACGAATCATATCTTCATCTGATACGTCTGGTCTACTGAGATTATCTTCCAGCACATTCTCTTTTCCTGGGATATGAGTAATGGTAAAATCAAATTCTGCGAGTCGGGTTATTTGTGAATTCACCCGCCGCGAATAATTTAGCCTATTCGCTTTCCCAAGGATACTTAACAACGGTTTATGATCAGTTAATATCATAAACTGATGTCCATCTAGATAATGCTCAAAATGCAACACTGCAGAATAAACTGCTAGTAACTCCTTTCCAAGCGTATCATATCGCTTCTCGCGATCCTGGAGTTTCCGACTATAGAATCCAATCGGCTTGACTATACCATTTTCCCGTTGATGTAACACTGCTCCTATGGCTACATCAGAAGCAGTTGTGACCAGCTCAAACGGCTTAGTCCAATCCACAGGTGCTAATGTGGTAATTTATCTTAACAGATATTTGGCCTTCTGGAATTTCTCCTTGTTGTCTTGGCTAAAATTAACAGGCCAGAACTTCTTGATTGTACTCCGTTCACGAACTAAATGCCGAGTTAGCGACCCCAAAATTCCATCTAAACCTGGTATAAAACGACGATAATAGCTAATCATCCTAAAACATCTTCGCAATTGGCATACAGTTCAGGTTGTGGCACATCCTTGATCGCTTGGATTTTATCTTCCAGGTGTTTGATTCCATCCTTGGAAATAGTTTGTCCAAGAAATTTAACAGTAGAGCAACCAATCCTGCTCTTTTCTGGCTTCACTACCAATCCATAATGTTCCAACTTAGATAAAACGAAGTCCTACCTCCCTACATTGAATATATATAATGATGTCATTTATATACAACCTATCAAATGAACAGTATTGAAGAACTTCCTCCGTCAGACGCTGGAATGTCTGACTTGCATTCTTCTAAACAAAAGACATGCATAAGAATTCATGCGATCCTCCTCCAGGAAATCGCACTACGGCGAGCGATATAGATTCTGTCTCCATAGGTACATGATAGTACGCTTTCTGCAGGTCTAACGTAGTATAAACCTCATATCCCTGAGCAAAGTACTCTGGTTCGGTAGAGGATACGAATCGCCTTTCCTCACCTAGTTCAATAGACGATAGTTCCACAAACCCTCCATTGACCTGGCTCAGGTTTGGGAACAACCAATATTGGAGATGCAAAGTTGGAAGTTGAACGCCTACAAATTCCTTCTTCCCTCAACCGCTTAAATTCTTCAATATAAACCTGCTGCTTATGTTGTGCTTACGATTGAGCCTTCAGTGAACAGGGTAGTGGTTCCACCAACTCGATTTAGCTTTCTATGCCTGTGAGGGGACACCACTTGTACCAAATTCCCAAGAAACTCCATGAAATGTGGAGCCAGCTTATCGTCCAAAAGGAGTCAGCCGCAGTAAAGTAAAGTAAGTTAAATCCCTTCCGCGTAGCATTGAAGGGTAGAAACATGGTGAGGTGTTTCTCGATGACATCCACCAAGTCATCGGCGACGACGGGACTGGGTAGTCTCACTAACCTAACTACTGAGGTCCCAGTCTCAGCATAAGTCACTATCCCAGTGCCTAGTCCAATGGTCCTAGATTTGTGATCTAAAGCGAGGTTAAAATGGACCATAAAATCCATCCCATTGATGTTATCCTTTATATCAGCGACCAAAAAATTCTACTTAAATGGTGATTTCTGCTCTACTGTCACTGACAATTCTTTAACTCCCTTAGATCAGAGGACACATAGAGTTTGGTTTTTACTTTTCTAGTCTTGGTCGGAGCTAAATGACAAATCTTATCTCTAAGTGCTCATATAAACCAATCTACATAGCTAGAAGTCCAATCAAGACTACTTGAAGTTACTATTAGATCTCATTGCAATCTTAATGGTTCTCCATATACCAACTCTGCTATTGAAGTTCCTAATTGTGCCCTAAATCTGTTGCGCATGACTAGTAATACTAACTAATCGAATGGTGGAATTTATGGATGGATGTCCCAAATCGTGTAGTTGTTGGATAATTTTGGCGCGTAACTCCAACGACACATATGGTCGTGGTCGATCTCTGGACGTTTCGTATAAAAACCACTTCTACTCAGGATTTTGCGAGCATATCCTGGTCTCTTGGACAAAACTAACGTAAAGGGATCCAATCCTTGCGTTTCCTCGATTTGATTAACTAAATTGTTTTGAGAATTATCTAGATTCTTCAATGGACCTTGACTTATAAGCTCGAAATCTGCTTCATTCGGTCTGCTAAGTGCATCTGCTACCACATTCTCTTTACCAGCAATATGAGAGACAGTGAAATCGAACTTTGCTAATCGGGTAATTTGAGAGTTCACCCTGCGAGAGTAATTAAGCCTCGCGGTTTTACCAAGTATGCTGATCTGTAAATAATTTGAACTGATGACCGTCTAAATAATGTTCAAAATGTAGCACTGCAGCATATACAGCACGAAGCTCTTTAGCAAAAGTGTCATACCTTTTTCTCGATCATTAAGCTTTCGGCTATAAAACCCAATCAGTCTTACTATATCCTTGTCTCTTTGCTGAAACACTGCTCCTATAGCTACATCTGAGGCATCTATGATTAGCACGAGTGGCTTCTCCCAATCTAAAGGTGCTAGTGTGGTTATGTCACTTGTCATTTCCATGGCCCTCTGGAATTTTTCTCGGTTTTTTTGACTCAAGTTGATAGGCCAAGACTTCTTGATCGTGAACTTTTCACGTGTGAGATGGCCTGTTAAAGATTCTAGAATTCCGGCAAGAGCTGAAATGAATCATCGGTAATAGCTGATCATGCCCAAGAACCTTTGCAACTGGCGCACGTTCCAGAGCAAAGTTACGTCCTTGATAGTTTGGATTCCAAAGGTTTAATGTCGTCATTGTAAAGTACATGTCCAAGATATTCAACTGAAGAGCATAAAATTTTGCTCATATTGAGTTTGACGACTAATCCATATTGTTCCAGCCTGGTCAACACCGTTTCCAAATGCTTACGACGTTCATCACGTGATCGACTAAAAATAATTATGTCGTCCATGTACACCCCTTTTTAAATGGACAATTCTGAAGGACTTCTTCAGCCAAACGCCGGAATGTCTGACTGGCATTCTTCAAACCAAAAGGCATTCAAAGAAATTCATGCGATCCCCCTCCTGGAAATCTGACTGCGGTGAGTAGTATAGAATTTTCCTCCATCGGTATCTGATAGTACGCTTTCTGGAGATCTAAAGTTGAATAAACCTCATATCCCATTACATCTCGAAGCAGAGTACTTTGGTAAGGGAGAGGATAAGAATCATCATTCGTCACTGAGTTTAATAAACGATAATTTCTACAAACCCTCGATTGTCCCGGTTCAGGTTTGGGAACTACCAATTATTGGGGAAGCAAAATTGGAATTTGACCTTTTACAAATTCCCTCTCCGCGCAATTGGTCAAATTCAGACACAGCAACTTCTTGCTTGTGTTGTGCCAATGGTTGAGCCTTTGGTGAAAAAGGAAACGGAGCCACCAATTCTATTTGGTGTTCTACTCCTTTCTTCAATCCTTTACTCTTGGCACTGAAAGGTTGAAACACTGCAAGGTGTTTCTTGATGATGTCGGCAAAGTCATTTGCGGCTGTAGGATTGGGTAAAAGGACTGTTATAACTGCCGAAGTGTTAGACTCGGTTGGTGTTAATACCCTTACGCCTTCTTCGATAGTCCTTGCTTTGGGATATAAAGTCAGTTTTAAGTGAGTAAAATAATCCACACAAATGATATGGTCCTTGTAATCGGCTACCAGAAAGTTCCACGTAAAAGAAGATTTCTGGCCTAAGGTTACCGACTGTTATTTCACCCTTCTAACTCCTATCGGACTATCATTTGCGACCCATAGTTGATAACCAAATGTGGGGCAATTTGTTTCCACCACAATTGGTCTAACTATGCTTACTTCAGCACGTATGTCGATGAGAAACTCCAGTCCAGTTAATTCATCTCTAACAATGAATTTATTGCTGGATAACCCAGCAATGTTTGCAAGATCTCCGCTTAGGAAGAATCTAACCCTCTTGTCGTCTGTTTCGGTGCTCGTTGATATTGTCGCATCTTTTATTTCGCCTTAAGCGTGCCCTTTAAAGGCACATCTGGGAGCCTTTGCAATGGAACCCCCTATAGCTTCTTCTGGCGAGGGTTTTACACTTTTCCCGATGAGGAATTTCTCTCTACGGGTCCAGTGCTTCCTTTCCATTTGGGTCCCCCTAAACGCGGGTATATGCAATTCTATTCTTGGCATTTGGCACCGTCCGTATTCACAATGTGCCTTACACCATCCGCGCGGCCCATCGAAGCGTTGACGCGAGTGACTCCCTCGACGTCTAGTTTTTCTTTCCCGACTCTGATGTTGCGAAATAGCTCTCGCTATATCTTCCATTTTTCGATGTATACCTGCAACTTCTCTACATTAGTAACGCATACTTTCTTGTAGCGTCAGGATGGCTTCGATATCTGCCATGCCTGGCTGCATCATAACAGAATCTGCCGTTACCGCATATACCTGCGGTTCCTGCTGTTTATACACCCCGTTTACTTGGTCAATCAACATTCATTGTTTCGATTACCTCTAGTGTGGCTCTAAGCCTGGATGGTAGCTCAGCAGTAAAAATAGAATCCACAACATCTCTAGATATATTCAACCCGGAAGCTTTCGTACAAAGGCGTTCATAAAACTCTGATGTTAGTTGATACCCCATCTTTTATAGGCGTAATAATTCGCACATTTTTCCCGAACTTCCAGGCTGATATCTCTGTTGAATTTCAGACATTTGCAACTCAAATGCATTATACGGTTCTTCTTCCACAGTTCTGTTTCTAAAGTAATCCAAGGTGCTACTGAAGTTCTCTGGCAATGCCATCCATGCTGCAGCAAATTTTTCCATTGAGTTTATAATCTTGTAAGCTTTGAATAGCATTTGGTCACCCCTAATCCAAATTGAATGTTTTTCGGATTTATACGGTAGTAGACTGAATATTTTTGGACTGGTGCGGTCGCCATATTTTGTAGAGGCTCAAACACTATTAGTTAATGAGAACCCCATAGATGCCAAGTTGTTTCCAGTCTTAATACACTTATTTGAGTCTGATAAGCTAGTCATTCTCGTCCATATTTTTTAAGTTCATGCCTGCAATATCTTGAGCTAATTTGTTAGTGTCCCTAAACTTAAGATTCGCTTCTATGTTGATCGATCTTAAATATATTTATTTGATAGCTTTTTATTAGGCAAAGGACTATGCACTTCTTACGTAACAATACACCCGAATGAAATAATCTTGAAACAGATAAGACGCGAAAAACAGAATTATTAAATTACCTGTTCCAGAACGTCCCCAATATGTACGCTTCAAAACACAATGATAGCAGACGTATATTGTGGAGATCAAGAATTTGTAAACCAAAAATTTAGAGAATAACAGTGCAGCTTACTAAAGAAAGTCACGCCAGGTCAGGTACCGATTACCGAACTCTCAAATTACGCCCAATTTAAAAGTGTATGTACTGCAAAGTATTTAAACAAAATATGTTCTAGAAAATAAACGAAAAATTTCTTTTTAAATTATATTTGTCTCAATCAGTCACGGTGGTTCAAATTTATCATTAAATGTCACTAATTTTGTCGGAGGAAACCTCTTCCTCTACAGGCCTAACACTTGAAATGGTAAGATACAATTCAAATATTGGATTATTTAGTTGAATGAAATAGTGACTAACAACATATTTCACGATAAGTTGTTTGGGAGTTGTGAAATAGTAACACACATTAACTTCGTTTTAGTTTGTTCTGAGAATAAATATATGTCAATTGTCTTGTTAAGAAACCACTAGATTAAGGATTAGAAGATTCAGTTGATATTGTAGTTTTGTAGGCTTCTAAGCGTGGGCGTTTGCCATATTTTTCCAATTGGGTACATGTTGTTCACTTGGATTTGCAACTTTGTAAATAGCAGTCTCCGCACGACATTGGGATTTGACATCTTCTGACCATTTATACTTAGGTTCCATTCGATATTGTACATTTGAATGCTTCTAAACGTAAAATATAGCTTGGTTTTTGCGATATGTGTACATGATGTGCTCTTGTTGCTGCAGGTCTGAATGTCCTAGATGCACTTTGTAATGAGCAAGACGTCTTTAATATGTTGGTACAGTTGTCATTATTTACACTTGGTCATTGCTAGAAAATGCCCTTAATTCTTCATATGTCGTAACTAGATGCCTTTACTATCATCGTGTTACAAATTGTTGTCATGTTTGTCCGATATTTATATGTAATGCGAACTTGGGTTTCAAGATCTGCAATTTTTAGAGCAGGATATCTTCGGGCCATAAATATTTGATTGTCATTCGGTATTGCAGGCTTTTAGACTTGAACAACTGCGTCTTATGCAGATTTTGTAGGACACGGTTATATGGTGTGGAGTTGGTTTTACAAGTTTGCAAACAGTTTTTTCTCTCTACATATTTGAGCACGATGTATTTTGACCATTGCTACATTATTTTGCAACGAAAAATAAATTTCTACGCTTCGGTACTTGTGCCTTGGCCATTGATTCCCGAATGGGTATGTGATGTGCACTGAGATAGGCGGATCTTTAAAGCTCATTTTCTGTCTGAATCCTTGAGCACGATGAGTCCAAATTGTTGCTTTTCTACATCGTTTAGTATGATTTCTTATTACGATGGATAATTGTGTTGCACTGAATATTCTTGATTTGTAGGTTTCGGCAACTTTGCCTTAGCCATATATATCCGAAATGGGTGCTTGATGTGCTATAGTATTGTTGGTCTGTGAATTGGATTGTTTCCCACGAACTTGAGTATAGCATGTTCTTACCGGTGATTTTTGAGTTTTATTCGATATTGTAGGTAATTTAGTATCTTATATCTGCATTTTACTATGTTAGCCCGATAACAATTCAAGATGTGCCGCAGACAGGGCTAGAAACTGCGCCTGTTTGCTTCGGAATCTGGT